>JBDJHY010181644.1:0-11240 GCA_039654485.1 Withania somnifera
CTTTTAAATTATTGAAGTTCGTTCAGCATAATTTACAGTACACTTTTTAGTTATGTTAAAATTTAGTCTAGACTTAGCTAATATATTCATCTCCACTCTTAATCATGACATAGATATAAATCCTTCTATAACTGAAGTGAGAGAGTCAATTATTTACAAGTTCTTGTGGGTTCGATATCTGGCTCGCAAGAGCCACTATATTACTTGTACGATCACGTACACTTGCGTGTGCATTTGGACGCAACAGTGTTCGGAGTGTCGCATAGGAATTTTGACTCTTCCTTCAGCTCCAGAATGTTGATTTTAGGCTAATGGGGATGCTGGTTCATTTACTAAACTTGTCATTGCATTTTTGAGGTATTGGTGGAAATTTTATTAATTTTAGCTTAGGTGGTGACTTGGTCAATATTTATTGAAAACGACCTCGAATTCTAATTTTTTCTACATTGTTGCATCAAGAATGTTGTTTTGGGAGTGCATGCATAATTTGTTTGCATAAATTGAACTCTGAATACATGTCGAGTGGTAATTCAAAACCTGCAACTGGTGCAGGTTAATTGTTCTTTGTGATCATGTTATTATTCCACACGATCGCGATTTAATAAATCACTGTGCTTCGCTATTGCAAGAATGGCTCACGCTGTCGCAATGAAGCACTTCCCTGTAACTCCATGCGATCGTGATGCCTTATTCCAGTACTTTACACGATCGTGTAATAAAGTCACGCGATCACGATGAATTAAATCCCTGCAAGTTATATAAATCCATACATGAACCGCAGGTTTTATTTCTTCAAAATATTAAATTTACACCTATTTCTGAGCAAAACTCCTCTCCCACATATCAACTCAATGCTAAGAAAAATCTCCACGTTGTTGCTCTTCGATTTCTACTCGTTTTGGGTAAATTCTTATTTGTTTTAATTCTTAAATTTCTCAGTTTCCCCCATTAATGGCTCCAATTGATGAAGTTGACGAACTCATGCCATAATACGTATATTATTGCATAATTCTTAGTTTTTGGAGTATATTTTTCTTCTAATATCGTTAATACATCGAAATTCCAATGTTTAATCCATAAAAATCGCATCTTTGACCCTGTTATAATCAAATCTGTCCAAGATGTTTTGGAGCTCTTCCCTTACTTGAATTATGATCAATTTTGGAGCATCAATTCCTGGTAACATTGGAAACCCCGTGGTGAAGTTTATTTTTCAATTTCGATGAGTGGGCCCCGCATGCCCGATTTTAGGCCCAGACAAAAACTTAGCATATATTATACTGTTATACTTATATTTACATATAGGATACTTTGACACAAGTTTCAAATCATTTGGAGATCGTATTATATCATTCAGAGTAATATTCGTGAGCTTGCAGTGCTTTATCGTCAGACGATAGGTAGGCTCCATGGGTTATCTCTGGGATTATAGCCTTAATACTTGTACTAAATACCATCCCTAGGTTGGGTAGCTAGGTAGTTATAGTGATTATGTACCGTTCTTTCATCCGTCATGTGTTGATATATATATTTTTTGCATCTGATTTATATGGTGCATGTGACTTAGGAGTTGTCCAATGATACCTGTGCATGGGCATAGGAAATTGTTATTACATGATCACATGCTTATATATACTTGTTGATATGTTTTTCATTCATGATATGAGAGGTTGGGCCTATGGCTCTGATGAGAGTGCATTAGGGCTGGGTCAGTATCACCACCTGAGTATTGAGCCATGATGGCTAGAGACTGATTTTAGTAATAAAGATGGATAATGACATAAATCAATAAATGGTAATATTCTTATAATAATATAAGTAATAATCTATTTATTATTTTAGCCTTGTCATTGTATCGAGCACCCGGTAATAACATTTTTACTTGTCTTAGTGCAGGCATTACATCCTAGATCTAGTAAATATCATCTGACTAATAAAAGCTGGAACTTGAGCTTGACTCCGTTCGATAGTGAATACAGCCGCTGGCACTTGAGTCTGTCGTCGTACGGCAGTGAGTACAGCTTTTTGACACTTTACATATTTGATGGTTATGGAGACATTGATGATACAGTTCTTTTGAGGACTTTTGTGATACTATGATAAATAGGCGTGGAACACCATGACTTGTCGTGTACAACTTGATGAAACTATTGATATGAGGCACGAGATGCTCAACTATGAGACCCTTGAGGCTATTTGATTTGGGATGTGAGGTTATGATGATGTTAGCTATCGTACGTGGTGACATATCTCGATGGACCTTGCATCCAGGATACGGCGATGTGGAAAAGGAGGTATAGGACGGAGGAGAGCTATTCCAGGAATGATTAGGTTAGCCTTCCATGGGTTTAGCCTGCTGGACCTATGAGTATTTTTGGAGAAGCATGCGTAGGATTGGTTACTTCATTTGATTGTATTTATTTTTCTGCACTTTTTTTCTTCAGTGTACCCCTGGTAGTATGTGGATGCCTACGGGTAAGCGTATTTTTTTGTACGTTGCACTTCTTTCTAGGGGACTTGAAAACGTTTATATGAATTACTTTAGTATTATTATTACTGCTTAGTTGTTACTATTGGTTAATTGATACTTTATTTATGAGAGATATTTTGCCTTAGACTATTATTCATTCATTTATCCTTTACTTGTGGTTAATGGAATACTGTCCATGTTCTCCTCCTTTCTTCTTTTGACTCATATTTATTATGTTATTATTCACATATACTATTTGATGGACTCCGAGTATGTTTTCCTTCAGTGCCTGAGATCATGTTATGTGATTATCTAGCGATACATGTCTACTTGTACTTGATTCTTATTTTAGTAGATTGATTCCCTTATTGCATTATTTGCTTCTATGACCCCGTTTATTCTATTCTGTTATTTACTGTTTTTATTATTGTTATGTTCCTAGTGGGCCCTCAATTCCTACTAGGTACGAGTTGCTTCGGTAGCTTGTACTCATACTACACTTGCACATATACAGATCCGAGCATAGGTGCCCGACCGTGATTTCAGATTGATGTTCATGAAGATTACAATCTACTTCAGAGATTCAGGATGAGCTTGGCATCTGAATTTTCCTTTTTCTCTTCGGCACTAGTATTTCTATTTGATCTCCATGTATTTTCAGAGATACATTTGTATTAGACATTTTGATTCTGTGTTCTGTACTTAGTGGTTCATATCACACTGATATCGGATTTCGGGCATTTATTTTTTAATCATTTTTCTTCCGCATTTATTCATCTACTGTTTATTACACTTGTGCTTTCCGCATTTGATATAGTAGTCCTTTGTTTTGGCTTCGAACTACGGTGTTGGTTCTTCTATTGGTGGTATAGTAGGTTCCATCATGATTTGCGAATTCGTCATGACAAACCAAGGCCTTGCCCTATCGTACCAAAACTCGGGGCCTCGCCCCCTATCAAAGCCAGTAACAGGATCTCGCCCTCACAGTACCAAAACCAGGGCCTCGTCCCCTATCAGTGCCAGTAACCAGGGCCTCGCTCTCATAAAATAAAACTCGGGGCCTCGCCTCCTATCAGTGTCAATAACCAGACAAACAGAAAGTAAATGGAGTCTAGCATCGGCCAAAGGCCACCAACTAAGAACTCATCTCACCACACTCGTCGCGCAGTAACTAGAATAGTTTCCAAGGTTTTTGGCCTCCACATAGTGTGGCAAGGACCCGAGCATGCAATCCTTCACCCTCTATGACCTCTCACATGCCCCCCGAAATTCAACAACAATATTAGTAAATATACAACGATCAACCTAAAAATCCAGCCCACACTACTAGCCATATCACAAGCACAAATAATAACCGAGTCTATAATGCACCTAAATAAACCTAGCCTACCTGGACGCCGGCAAAAATCCCCAAAGTGCATACACCCTGGACCCATAGCTCTAACACAGCCGATACCGCCTAAAACTATACAATTACAAATCCAGGGATCAAAATATTAAAAATGAGAGACCCATATTGCAATTAGCAAACCGAGTCGAAAAGTGGGCCCCACAACCCAAAAAAATTAAACAAAGTATACTAGCGCAAAGCGCTCAGCTCGGGGGATTCGTGATCCAAATTTGAGCTTAAGGCGATAACGAATCGAAGGGTAAAATGAGGTTTAAAGTAATGAAATAGAAAAATTTTACATAACTAAAGATAAAAAGAAAGAATGGGAAATACCTGAAAAACTAATACCAAGAACTCACACGATCACACACACGACTCCCTGCAACTCCCCCTCGGTTTGAAGCACCCAAAAACAGCTCGCCAAACTCAAACCAAATCAATAAAATAAAAAATGTGAATGTTGGTAAATGAAGGGGAAAACCCTATTTATAGACTGCAGGGGCTGTTGGGGCACCCTTTAGTCCGCTGGGGTGACCGTGCCAGAGCGACTCCCTAGATGCAGGGGCGACCTCGCCAGGGAGGCTCCCAGGGTGTAGGGAAGACATCGCTAGGGTGGCTCCCTGGCCATAAGGGCGACCTTGCAAGGGCGGCCAAGGTGTTGCTGGTGCAGTTTGCAACCTACAATTGCAGCTTACGAACTAGGAAAACTATGAAGGGTCAAAAACGAGCATCCCGAGACAAATTTTAGCAAACCACAAGTGCATTTTAGGTGGAAAAAACTAAATGAGGTTTTTTAAGAGAAAAGGACCCTAAACTCAAAAGGATCAAAAGGAACCAAACTAAGGACTTTCCACAAACTTACTCAAAACGAGTCTGGACACCCCCCGGAAGTGAACCAATGACTTCAACTAGCCTAAAATCGACATTCCAAAGTGAATGGAATCGTCAAAATCCCAATCCAATGCTCCGATCACCAAAAGACCACCCAAAGTCCAAAATAAGCTTCGGTTGGGCTGAATTTCCACCAAGCAACCCAAACTCAAAGAGAAAAACCTAGGAGAAGAACTTAAGGTCCACCTAGACCAAAGTTGTCATTCCAGATCTAAAAAAACTGTTAGAATTCCATTATGAGCACTTTTACTAAAATTTCACTCTCGAGTTCCATTATATCAAAACTAAAACTTCAAAACAAGAAAACTGAGATAACGGGCAAATGAGTCACAAGGGCGCCGAGCTACCTGTCCCAACAAGTCATGAACGACTTGGGGAAACTACCAAACAACTCTAAGCATAAAAAAAATAAAGAAACCAAGAAAATTACCAGACATGTTATTATATCCAACAAGAAACAAGTGAGATATAATTCAACAAAGTTAAAAATAAAAAACTCTTAATTTTAAAATTTAAATGCAAAAATAAATATTAAACATTACTTGGATACCTTTCTTTTTTACACAAGGTACTCCTCTCGAGATACACATACATAAGTCAATATATATACACATGCTACAATACAACTTTTAACACCCTGTGATATGACTTTAAATTTAGCAACTATCGACCAGAACCAATTCTATTACTTCACAGGACAAGAGTTCCTTGAATCACAGATTTTAAGAAGAAACTCATTTCTTAATAGATATGCTGGCATCTCACAATGTACGTCTCACACGTACATGATTCCAATATATATTGCCAATGACTTCAAATGGTTAACCAACACTAGTTATGTTTTTCAAAAAAAGTAATACTGAAACTCAGCCTAGATAAAACAAAACTTAAATAAACAATTTTGGTTCATTGTTGAGATCAAAAGGAAATTGTCAGGTCAACACGTCTATTGATATACGTACTAAATATTTCAATGAATAGAATAACCACCCATTATGCCTTGGCTTAATACCACATCAAGACAATCTTACATAATGTTTGTCTTCCCCCTCTCCTTTCCACATGGTGTTGGGGTAGGACCTACACCAACTTTTAACTTATTAATTAATTGTTTGGATATTATATAGGCTCGCAATAAAATAAGTATAACTTTTTAAATATACCATAGTTACTAGAAAATTATTTCTAATAAACCTACCCCTTATGGTAACAAATTTTCAATGTAATTTAACACACTGTCTCTATTAAAAAAATAATAGCTATATAACTTCTTGTGAAGTAATAGGACATGAGACAAGATTATTTCAAAAGACTACTTCATAAATCTTGACAATGTTTTAGGAAGACATTAAAAATATACGTTTTAGTTTTTTTATTAATGCAAAAGACATAATTATTATGTAGAATAACAATGATTTAATTGCTTAACACTCAACTGAATGCCTAGGGATTCAAACCAAGAGTCCCTCTAGACTAATGTACACTTTCCGGAGCTAACAAAACTATCAAAATTTAATTTTGGGCACATTTTTAAGGAATCTATTTTCGAGTTACCTAATTCAAAAGATAAAACTCCAGAATAGTGAAACCGAGATAAATACGACAGGACTTCCAGGGAATCAACTGTCGGTCCCAGAAGTCCATAAGTTACTTGGGAAGCTTTAAATACAAAAACTGCATAGAAACACAGTAATGGCCCAAGAGGGTCATCACAACATCAACCACTAAAAGGAATTTCAACTGCGAAAGTCAAGGAGTAGAGAATACCTGAAGGCATGCACCAATGGGTGCATATTAGCTCATATACGCCTCCCTAGTTCTCAAGTAGTCTACTCGACCAGATGATGCATATATAGAAACTTAACCATTTGAATCACGATGTACCCCGTCTGAAAATAACCACCTTATCACCAAGTACATCAACTAAGCCATTACTGCCCGAGTTACACCTAGTCGAACCAAAACTCATCAGAGTATAGGATACGGGTACGATACTCAATGCCACAGATTATCAACAGAGAAAACAACTGAAGGATCAGAACTCTGTAGGCAAGCCTCACTATCTAGATGATATTACCCCAAAGTGAATAACCGTTAAGAACCTTAAGTACCAATCTGATTATCTATAATCCCCTGGTGACTTACAACTACTTATCGATCCTTCTATAATCATGAATCGAGAAGCACCCCGAGCACCAGAATCAATCCACCGATGATAACAAAACTGAGAACCTCTCTGAGCTGACCACTACGATCACTCTGTTGAACTCTAACATTGAAGTCACTCTATCATTAACCTTGAAATAATAAATAGTAAATGTTTTGGTTTGAAAATAAATGAATTACTAGTCATAGAATATTATTCTCGTCAAACTTAAATAGAAAACTAGTGTTTTCTGAATTATATAAAGCTAGTAAGAAAACAACGAATTCGTGGGTATTTGAACCCGAATACCCAGGAAAAAGCATAATATTTTATGGAAGTTGTGACCATAACCCCTAATCTCAACGACCTCCCCTTGAAGCTACTAGATCAGGCCACACTAACTCCCAACCTAGAGATCGGGTCTGTATACCTAGCCATTGTAAAGCTGAAAAGAGGGACAAACCAATCACAAAAACATCGAAAATGAACTAGGTCTTGCACATCCATTTGAAGTCTAGATGGAACCACAACAACAACAATCATCCATTACCAATGACAATCAAGCCACAAGGAAAAAAATAATGCCTACAAAGTAGCTTTAAAACTAACAAAATATCACCACCCTAATGCAATCTGAAAGAATGCACTTGCTGAGGCACCGCACACTCGAACCACATCTGAAAGATAAAAAATCACTTACCATGATAGATATACATACAACTCTATAAGCACATGAATGGATTATGAAAGCATCATGATCAAGGGGTATAAGAGGAGAAATAATGAGGGACTTTGATAAGGTAATAAGAATGAAAAAAAGAAACTTATCAACAACTATCCAAGAGAAATAAGGAAATGATCGATGGAGGAATTAGTCATCTATTCCATAAGGGCTACCTACACAGGTCCCCACGAAATAATCAACAAGGAATGAAAGGTGAACTAAATTCAAGCCAGAACTATAGAATGCCTCATCCTAAGGGAATACCCAATAGCATTGTAGTATCAACCAGTAGAAACAAAAGAAAGAGCAGAAAGTAAATCATTAAAAAATACCTCTAAGGATCCAACCTCCATGCCTATAAGAAAGACAGACCCCAATTGATGAGTGCCTAACAGATCCCTATCACTTATTCGGCGTACGCCGTGCACAGATAACGTAAAGTTCATGGCACAAAAGTCCAAATTCTCATATAAAAGGAGTTAATCAATCCATACCCGGAATATAACCATAAATAATCGATCAAAGCATAAACTAACAAAGCTACCGAAGGCCCAATCTATCCATATAGTCCAAATAATCATAAGTACCCACCTCTAAAAGAGGAAACCTCCCATAATGACTATAAGAGTAACAATCACCACCCAGGGCATAAAATAAGGCCAACAACACGCTCATATTAAGGGAGATACGGACTATCCAACCAAGAATATAAGGTACAGTAGAGCCAACTTGTACACAAAAGATATAGCCTAAACAAAATGTAGGTAACAAAAAGTAGTAAATCACAAGCACTCACGTGTAGAAACATATAATAGAGCCTCTGATATAGGATAAAACGTCTCAACCCATCCTAGTAAGTACAAAATATGGTAGATAAAGCACTAGAAGAGCTACTAGAATTTAATAAAACACACATGAGATACCTTGGGCTACCCTCCAGTACTATTTAAGCTAACACTAACTAGAGAATGAGAAGCCTCTAGAAGGACCTACTAATTAAGTTGACCAAAACATTCGCAATCGGGCACTACCTAGACCAAAATCATTACCTTTACAAGAAAACACACATCACTGTAACCGGCACCCTCTCTAACTCCTTACTAAGGCAAAGTTATACTGGTTCCAACTGAAAAGTTCCCTTACTAAAACAGCTCAAGAAAATAACCATCTTCTTCCAAACCTACATGACCATCCTATCTTAAATCTGCAACTCGTCCTGAAATTATCTCCTAGAATTCCACTAACACAAACCTTGGCCATAAGGGCTTTGAGAATTGAATCTGGAATCAAGCACCCACTACTTCTCTGGGTTACACAGGGTTTGATTGTTATTATCTAAGTTTTTGCTAACACTGGTTATACCCAAACTAAAGAAACCACGGGGATTGGATGAATTTGTGGAGCCTGGCACTCGGTGCCACTCTCTTACTAATGTCTTGAGCCTATCTAAGAACTTCTTGTTTACTATAGCTGGAACCTATATTAGCATACTTTGGATATCGGGATAAAATATTGATGTAGCTGCCATCTTGGACTGCTGGTTGTGGTAGATGTAGATACACTGGCTGCAATTGAACTTTGGCTATATGACACTTCAATAAGCCCCCGACCCTGACCTTGGGGCTGAACTTTACTATGGCCTTTAGTCCTTGCTTCTGGGTAAGAGCATAACTTCCTCTTGCTAAGGAACTCTTGAGAATCATTGAGAAAGGAGTGAAGTAAATTAAGATTTTTGGAAACTGATAATAACATGATGCACAAAAAGGAGCCAAGAAATGAGCTTCTCCTAAGAAGAGCCCTATAGCCTCCGAAGATAACATACGGACGTCTATGTACCGATCCACGGTACTCTAATAGACACATGCCTCTATACCAAAGATACTAGTGAACTTAAGCTCTGATACCACTCTGTCATGACCCTAAAGCCATGTCATGACGATGCCTGCCAAATCCCACCAGTTGACAAGCCTATTCCCCATCCCAAACTATCAAGACACTGGATAGAAAACAAAGACAAGAGGGAAAAGGAGAAAAAAGAGAACAAGAGATAGAACAACAACACCCCAAAACTGGTATCAGTAATACCGAAGGCATCTATGTCAAATATAGAGAAAAACTGCTCGAAATAAAACTAGATAAAAGCTGACTCCGACTACTAGAAGAGATAGAACTACTAATGATGGAGAAGGCCTGCCTCAATGCCATGAGCTCATGTATCCTCCGAAGAATCCCAAAACATGGCTCGACATGAAAATCATTGTCAAAGATAACACACGCTAAAACGTATATCACAAAAAAAGATGCAGAAATTTAGTATAAGTACCAAAAACAACAAGTACCCAGTAGGAATCATAGGACGACCGGGCATGTGTAAGATACAAATAATGTAATAGCAAGAAAGAAACTAAGGCAGGCTACCAGAAAGTAAGAGAAATAAAACTAGCTAAAGCAAGAAAGTCTAAGTCATGACTATAAGGAAGAAACTAATAACAACACACTAAGAGATGACGACGAGACACGTACCTTGAGCTCCAGTGTGATAACCAACTTGCACAAAAATCTATGAAGTACGAAATATAACTAATGAAAGTAAAGAAAATCACACTATATAAGTTGGACATAACATATAAGGCATGCATAACTAGGCAGATACGTAAGTAACTTCCCAAATGGGCTCTCATAGTCTAGAGGTAACATTCAAGAATGGAAAGTAAAAAATAACCCGATTGCGCTCCAACAGAACATCAAATACATCAAAACATCCAAGGAACCCAATGTGACATTCCCTTTTATGCCCAAAGGTACAAGTAATTGCAAAGTAATGCAATGCAAGGGGGTGCTGAGGAAAGTAAATAAGTGCCGGCATGCACCTCCCCCCCCCCTCTCGGGCATGCTCATGACAGGAAGGACTACGGGAGACATTTATGTAAACCACTACTCCCCTGTATACCCTTACTCGAAGTTGCACATAGCTTCTGGTGCATAGGGAACCAGGCCTAAAGGGCCCCTTTTGGGAATCATCTCACATGCATAATCTTCATACCAGTACCAGTATCATCACAATAGTGCCAAGTATCAAGAACCCGAGCCCAACTCATATAAGTGCCAAGTATTAAAAACCCGAGCCTAGCTTATATAAAATATTTCATTTGGAAATCTATAGTACCGCTGCATAGGCATATCCAAAAAAATAGTGACAATCTAGAAAATGTGATTTAACAATGTGAGAAAATAGCTCCATACTACCCAATAGTCATGGAAGGTATAAGTATAATATAAAACCCATGTTCTTGTTATTATAATGATTTTGGTTATATTTAAGGAAAATAGCTCCTACCACGAAGTGGTCATGGAAATCATGTTATAAATAGAAAACTCTTTTAGGTATTAGTGTGATTAAAAAACAAAGTTCTTATTATAATATGACTAGTGAAGTCCAAGATCAGGCTATACTCAGCCCAAGTACTTGATGCATGCTTGTAATACAGAAAACAATATTGCAGTCTAGATTGTCCTAAAGAAACCAACTAAAACTAGGAGATAGCTACTAAGATCAACTCCAAAGTTTGGTTGCCTCTCAACAAGACTAAGATTCAGAGGCTCGAGTGAAACAGGAAAA
>JBDJHY010181701.1:0-10565 GCA_039654485.1 Withania somnifera
ACAACAGAAAAGGTGTAACTATAGTAATAGCTAGTAAGTGCGATGAATGATCAACTATTAGTGTGTGCAAAATCTGCTAGGAATTATGAAAAAAGTCACTATCACGCGATAATACACAGGACCAGGGCTACAAGCGCATCATGACCCAACGTGACATGTACCTAAAACTCTAACATAACCAGCATAAGGAAGGACCAATAAGAGAAGAGGAACACAAGGAATGTAACAACTCAATGCAATAGTAACTAAAGCAAGGAAAATAATCAATAACATGGAAGAGTATCCACTAATCCTAGCTAGCAACTAACACATAAAAATATAAGTAATGCAACGGGACTTCCCTCGTCATCCCCGAGCAGTGAAACCAAGCGCATAAGGATGCAATGCAAAGGGGTGATGAAGAGTAAATACTGCCCTTACGCATCCTCCCTCGTACGAATACTTTTCCAGGAGTGGACCCATAGAATCTTCCCCTTATACCTACTGCTCCTACTATAATATACCCCTCTCTTAAGTTGTAGCTCATACCTAGCAGCAGTATCTCAAGCGTAGCCATTCGTGTTTAGAGGGTCCATGGAGGGGTCTAATCCCACTTATAAAATCCTCGTAAAAATTCAACTAGTGCCCTAGTTATCAGGGAAAAAATGGAAAAACTTAGGCTCAACCATTATATCATATCTCAGCGGAAAAACCTCAAGTCCATCCATGTAGGAAAAATCCAAATGTCATTAAAACGTAGTTGTTTCCATGTAGGAAATATACAAAAATCATAGTGATAGTGAGAAAATCAGATCAAATGGTATGGGAAAATGGCTCTATGTTGCTCATAAGCATAGTCGTGAAAGATATAAATATATAAAAAATCAGTTTTCGGTTATTACTATATCAAAATAGAGTTACATTTAAGAAATATTAATGCATGCTTGCAACGTAAAATAGACCAAATAGAATAAACTAGTCTAAGTCTTCCAACTGGAATCCATAGAATGGCTGCCAAGCCTTAGTCACAAGGTACATCCTTTCCTAGCCCAACTATGGTCCCAACCACAAGTAATCGCATCAAAGATACCACTACTGGCCAGAACGCTCCCATTAAGGGCTAAATACAAACCCGTACTTGGTAAAACATGGAGCTATCATAGTTGAGTCCAATACAACTCACTCCCAGGTTCGCATTTGGCTAGGGTAAAAATCATCACATAGGGCTTCTAACTATCCAGCAATGCCATATCTGATTGTCTATATCCAATTAACCATATGCGTATTAGTCATACGCAATACCTCATGTAGAACACAAAACAATTACCTTACCTAGATTGTCTCTAAAGCCACAAGACTAAACCATGGGATAGCTACTAATCTCTAACAACTATTATAATTCCCTCCCTGATCTCGCTACATTCCACAGTCAGCGTATAAATAATACGCACCAAAGGTTATATCCTCTCACAACCATACTATGATCAAAAGTTTGATTGGACATACGGGTAGGGAAACATAGCCCAAGGGTAAGTAACTAAGCTACAAGCAAGCTAAGTAAGCCATAGGCCAAAAGAATAAGCATACTGGGGCTCCAACTAGTACTCCTAGCCTCGAGATGGCACTTTACCATACATATGTTGCACTATACCTAGTCTGAAGAAAGTAGACCATAGTCTACTTGGCGCTAGCGAAAACCTTAAAATTCACACTAGAAGAAGTTGAGAATCAAAAATGAGCTAAACGTTGCACAAATTTAGCAAAAACATAATCCATGAGCGTGGAGGAGAAAAAAAGATCCATATTTCTATATAAATAGCAGGGTCAAAAATCCAAACTAAAAATGGGTTTGTAATTCCTAATAGCTCATAAAAATAAAATATTTATACCATCATGTAGAATACAACTCGTACATCATATGGTACAAAATAGGGCTCAAACTAATGGGAGAAAACAAAAAAAAACTCGAAAAGTTTATGTAATATAGAAAACATTATTACAATAGAGAAAAACAAGATTTACCGTTAGAAATGATCGTAGAATCTCAAGAACACAATTCCACAGATTGGAAATATAAAATAGCCCTTAAATATATTATTTTGTACTTAAAATTAGAGATTGGTGGAAGTTCTGAAGAAAAATAATGAAAACATGCTGGAACTAGACTTATATAGGCCCAGGCACGCTACACCGCAATTGTGCCCTCCAAGAAAAATTACGTAGAGGGAGGTTCTTGGGGCACGGCATGATCGTATCTCACCAGTGCAATCGCACTGGGTACTCTTACTGAAATTCCAAAAATAATCCAAAATAGTTATAGAATGGAATTGGAGTCCTATTTAAACAATACATATATGAAATCTTTATGTAATTGATATTACGAACTTAATAAAATAAATAAAAAGGAGATTAGAGGTCCTATAAGCTGAGTAAGACTCGAAGAATATATAAATAAAAAGGAATTAAGCTATAAAATTTCCAAGGAGCAAAACTATCGGTCCCAACATGTCACAAACGATCTGGGGCAGCTAGCTAGATGCTCTAAATACAGATGAATAGAGGAATCACGGAAATGGTATCGAGGGACATTAAAATATCTACCACTAAATAAACTTTCATCTACAAAAGTTAAGAATAAAGGAGTACTCGAAGTCTGAAACAACAATAATACAAGATTTACATGACTCTCTTAACCTTCCAATCGAATCCTCGACTGGAACACACGCACAACAAACTCTCATAATAGAAATATCCCTGGACCCGAGCCGTTCACATTATTTATCAGTAATGGCCTCAGGCTGCTTGAAAAAACTAAATAGTCATCCAAGCATGATAACTCGTAATGAAATGTACGAAAAGAATCTGGTATATAACAATGAGGGATGGAGATGTTGATGAAATAAGGGGTATATCCACTAACTCAGAAGGTAGGGCCAATCTGTTGGTAGCCCTGATAATCTACTCTATGATCTCATATGGATCTCAAAAAACTTAAAAATATCAAGTCCCTAATACTAAACTCAAGAAGAAAAGTCTATAGCCTATATAGCTCCTTTGTCTACTCTGTGTTGTTTGATATCTAAACCGAATAGGTCTGACTCTCTCTGTAACATCTAGAATCAAATCAAAGTCTGAGATCAAATATTGACACTATTGTTACCATCAATTGGTGATTTGTGAAGTCTCAAATGGTGTTATCTGGATTGTAGAACGATAGCTATTATTATAGAAAAACTCTTCCAAAGACAAATGTTTCTCCCAATTGCTACCAAGATCAAAGCCACAAGCATAGAGCGTATCCTGCAGTAACTGAATGGTCTTCTCAGGTTGCCCATCCTTTTGTGGGTGAAACGTCGTACTTAGAGCTACCTTTGTACCCATATCACACTGCATAGTCCTTTATAAACGTAAAGTAAACTGTGTACCCCTATCTGATATAATAGAAGATGGAACCCCATACAACAAAGAATATCACTAACATATAAGACGACAAGTCTCTCAGTACCCCCAAGAAGATGAAGTTGGTAGAAAGTGAGTTGATTTGGTTAATCGATCCACGATGACCTATATACAATCATGACCCCTAGAAGTATGAAGGAGTGCATAACAAAACCCTTGATAATCTTTTTCCACTTCCACTTAGGAATAGGGACTCTCTACAACACACCACCTAGTCTACGGTGCTCGAGCTTCACTTGTTGGCAGTTCAAACATTATGGAAACAAACCCTGAATCGCATCATATGAACACTAGAATAGAAAATGTCGTCATATGAATCTTTATCAAGGACAAATGCCAACCTCAACCATTACCAAATTTGAGGATACAAGCTCGCGATATTTCCTGAGATACCCAAATAATTTGCTTGGACCGGCTGTCAGTTTGTGGATGAACAATCAGTATTGTGTTGTCCTCAGCAAAAGAAAAGGTGAATCAGTTGACGCTGTCTAAAATAATAGAAAATTGGATCTCTTGTAAGCAAAGACCTCTCAAACATAAGAGTAGTAAGTCTTTCTATTCATCTCTGCTATGCCCAAGTGTATGGAATTTCTTTTACAATGGCCTCATAAAGAATACTTTGAATCAAATCATTAAGTCTAGAACTACAAGGACCAATGCCTATCCATAATGTACCATCAGAAACTAACAAAATCCTATAAGAGAGATCCCAAGACTATGATATCCTCGAGTAAATCAACTAACAACATCATGAAAAGGCAACTGACACCAACCGACTAACCAACACACCTGCCACCATACATGGCCGCGGACCTTTCCTACAAAGCCAACCTTACTCTCAATCAGGAAACTGAATTCAGAGTGACTTTCTGAACCTCGATCATCAAAATAAACCCACAAACCTGGAATCGACTGGGAACCAAATAGAAAAATGTCTAAAATCAAAGGAAATGATCATCACCGAGTACTCTAATATTATACTCACACTGATAATAACCTCAAATCATGATAGAAAATCAACTGTTATCGTATCATATCAAAATAGTGCAACAGACCAAGACATCACATTATCCAAAAACCAATTACCTGAAAATGGTGATCATCACAAACTAAGAACATAAATGAACTCCAACTACTCACAACTTTCTAAAGTTAAGTACTCACAACTCAGAACCTGAGAGTATCCCGTCTTTCATATAAAGGATACAATCATCAATCTAAAACACAAACCAAACATAAACTAATCCCTAGTCCAAACACAAAAAATCATAGAAAAAACCAAAACAATATCCACTTACGAGGATCAATCCTGCACGGATGCATTAGGCGACTAAGGCTAAAAAAACAACACATAACCCAACATACGAAATACTATAGGATACCACCACCTCGATCCACCACTAAAAGAGCACTCTCGCCTACCAGAATAGTTACATGTCTACAGGTACAAAGACTAACCACTAGCAAACATGACTGAGGAAACCCAAGAGGTACTAGCCAAAATACCATTTAAACCTGACATAGGCAAATAATAAAGATAGATCTTTAGAAACCTATCCCGAATTGAAGTAAATTGAATAGAAGAACCGATCCATTTACTCATGAGAGCTACCTACTCTGGTTCTTTAGAACTAACCAATAATGTCATGAATAACACGAGTCACAACCTAGAGCTACCAAATAGTTCGCGGTTGAAAGAGTGTCACAATAGGATAACAGGGCATCTACCCCCAAAAATGAAGAAGCATCAAATACATAATGTCAATAAGAACTTCTGAGGGACTAATTGCCTGATAAAAGCGTAAAGAAGATCTCAATCAGTAAGGGCCTAAGGACCTTTATCAACCTACCAAGGTACATCGGTCATGACTAAGGTATAATCACAATATAACAATCTAGTATCTATGGAGAAAGGGTAACCTTCCCATTCTCAAAAAAATCACTAAGGTCACCTATAAATAGTAGCTCTAACTCCACTATCTCACAACATATATAGGCTAAACTATCCAAGCAACTCAAATCGCTCAATGGGATCCACCATAAAAAGTTCCCTCCTCATACACGAGAAATAAAAAGACCCTACGAATAATATCCATCACTCAAGGTGGAACATGATAATGGGGCTCAAATCTCATCCATGATATAGTAAATCCTGCCTAAGCTAAAGGAACTCAACCCCTAAATCGCAGGACCATAGCATAATAAGGACTCACAGGAACCCCCTAGGATAAAGGATAAGACTGAGCTCACCAATAGGAATCACAATCCAAGTTCTACCAGAGAACCACATAAAAGAGGGCCACAACATCAATGAGCTATAAAAAAGGCCTAAACCCATCCTATGATACAATATCAACAAGGAATGTCACTTAATCTAGAATAGATAAAGTAAGCATAAAATAATTTAGAGTCATGCCCAAGTCAACCTAATCCAACTAGCTAGGGAATAGAATAAAGTTGTGTCATAAATAGAGCCTGAAAGTAGCTCACCCAAAGAACCCTATTCAAGGTTATAACCCTAAGGATGAGAAACCATTGGAAGATTCTGTTGACCTGCCTGACTAAGGCATCCTATACCGAGGCACTCCCTAGCCCCAAAAACAAAGCCTCTGCAAGCATAACAAGAACTACTATTACCAACATATGCTCTAACTGACTACAGTGGTGAAGTTGTAATCACTACCGGCTATATGGACCGGTGATGCGCATAGTCTTTACCCTAATATCCTAGCTTGCCACACTCATAACAAGACCAGGTCCTGCTATGATTGGGACCACAAACTAAACTATTCTGGCTACCATGACCCTGCATACCTGAAGATGCACCCCTGATGGGATGATTTCTCTGAGTACCCGGGCCTTTGTCAGATGGCTTACAAAAGATATGAATAGACTGGCAGGACTAACCTAATTGGATTTGTTGCTGCTGCTAAAATCATTATCCATAATACAGTTCACTCATAAATCTGGTATCGCTAGAATTATTCTGAGAACTTAAAGAAAGAACTAAATAAGTCGAACCCAAACTTTGGATACTCTGCTTAGGATTCTATGACAAAATAAGCCTCGTGTAAAAACCCAACATATATATCAAACCCTGGGAACCTCATCTCTACGGATTGATGATTATTTCTATTAGCCCTTGTTATTTGGAGGATTTCCTTACCACCAATCCTATAATTCTCACGAAAAGCCTTTTCAAGGGCCACCAACTGTCCGAAGATCTGTCTAAGGGTATTTTTAGTGTTACCAAGTGCCCTGTCATCATACATACAAGCAGAACCAATCGGCTGAAGAAGTCCATCCCCCTTTTATATGTCGTAGCATATAATCTGGGGATATGTCTAGCCATCCTGTCCAATGATGTTTGATAGTCCAAAATGATCAAACACCCCTGATGGAACAAACAAACTCATCCTTAACCGATGCTACTCTCAAGAAACCCACTGGTACTTCTAAATAAATGATGGTACTCTGCAGAATGGCATGGCAGTAGCCTCTGCTAGAGCCCAGGTGACTCTCAAACTCTATATCAGCTAATGTAGTCTTCTAGTTCTCGCTTCTAATTCTCAAACTCAGGGAATATGCGCAGGCATCTCCCTATTGCCCACCGAAGGCCTCTTTCTAATTATATGGAAGGAGTAGGGCCAAATGAAATGATAGGAAACCTATTGAACATAGAACACACGTAAGGAGTTAAGAAGTGAGAGTTTTTCCTAAATAGTGCCCTGTAGCTTCCCGAAGATAAGATACGAACGTCTACATACGGATCTGCGGGATTTTATCAAACACTTTATTCTATATCCAGAGACACAGTGAACCTGGATCTCTAACACCACTTTATCATGACCTAAATATTTAATTGTGATGGCATCTAAATCCTACTTGTAAATAAGCCTAACTCCGGCCCAGAACATAAAGTGATGGGCCAGTAACAGAACCAAAAAAAGAGAGATGAAAAGAACAAATAGAAGAAAAATACAAAAATACACAACCAGAAATAACTCCCCAGAACCTGGTAGCATTTCTGTAGAGCACCTATATATATAAAGGTACAAAATACAAATCCTAAAGGGGCAAAAACTACAGAATGACTATCCCAACTTCAACTAGAATAGCTCTAAAGGCAGAAGGAAGTCCAGCCAACATGAATGGTGATTGTTCACCGTATCTCCTGAAAAATACAAAACTAGCTCGGACGATTGCATCTGCTCTGCTGACTCATATTAAGACCTCAATCACAAAAAGATACATAAGTGTAGCATGAGTACCAAAAACAATGGGTATCCAGTAGGCTTCATAGCCCAACCGAAAAAAGTAAGCATAGGTAAGGTAAAGATCTATCAAAATTAAAATAAGGTAGAAGCACGTAATATACAACAAAAAAGGTAACTGTAGTAATAGTTGGTAAGTGCGATGAAGGATCAACAATCAGTTTGTGTAGCATCAACTACAAAGTATAGAGGAAAATCACTATCTGGGTATAATACACAGAACCGGGGTCACAAGCACATCATGACAAAACACGGCATGTACTTGGAGCTCCAACATAACCATCACAAGAAAGGACCAATAAGAGAAAGAGGAATACAGAGAATGTAACCATTGAAAGTAATAATAACTAAGGAAAGGAATGTAATCAATTAAACGAAAGAGTAGCCATATAACCTAGCTAGAAACCAACATATCAACACAAAAATAACCCAAAGGGACTTCCCCAATAAGCCTAGAGGAGTGCAACCAAGCACGTAAAGATGTAAGCAAAGAGGTTCTCAAAAGTAAATAGTGCCTATATGCACCCTTTTAAATACAAAGACTCTTCCAGGAGAAGAATCACGGAATCTTCCCCATAAACTTATGTCTCCTACTCCAGTATACCCCTCTTCCAGGTTGTATCTCATACCTACAAGAAATATCTCAGGCATAACCACCCATGGTTAGAGGGTCTATTGAGGTGTGTAATCCTACGTACAAAATCCACATAAAAATCCAACTACTGGCATAGTCATTCGGGAAAAATGCCAAATCTCGGGCTCATCCTGTATATCATATCTCAATGGAAACCTCAAGTCCACCCATGAAGTAAAAATCCGCATCTTAGTAAAATCCAGTTGTCTCCATGTACAAAATATCAAAAAATCACAGTGAAACTGAGAAAATAATATCAACTGATGTGAGGAAATACCTACATCTTGCTCATGAGGGTCGTGTGGAGGATATAAATATATAAGAAATCCTTTTTTGATTATTACTCTATCAAAATCAAGTTAACCTTTTAAAATTTTAATGCATGTCGTAACATAAAATCAACCAAATAGACTAAACTAGTTTAAGGCTGCTAATTGGAATCCATAAAATGGTTGTCAAGCCCTAGTCACAAGGTACATCCTCTCCTATACTAACTACAGTCCCGATCCACGAGTAATCACACCTAATATGCCACAACTGCCTAAAGGGTCCTGTTAAGGGCTAAGTACATACCTATACACAGAAAAACATAGAGCTAACACAACTCAGTCCAATACAACTCACTCCTAGTCTCCACCTAGCTAGGGTATAATATCATCACACATGGTTGCTAACTATCCAGAAAAGTCGCGTTTGGCTGTAGCCAAGTGATCACAAGTGTACTAGTCATACGCAACACCTCATGTAGAACACAGAATAATCATCCTACCTAGATCGGCTCTAATTCCACCAGGCTAAACCATGAATAGCTACTCATCTCTAACCACTAGTATATTCCCCTCCCCGACATCACAACGTTCTAGAGTCAGCATATAAAAAATATGCACCAAAGGCTATACTCCTCTCCCAATCATACTATATTCCAGAGTCTTCGTTGGACATTTGGGTAGCATAACATATCCCCATGGTACGTAACTAAGTTGCAAGCCAACTAAGTAGGCTATAGGCCGAAAGAATAAGTATAGCGGGGCTTCAACTAGTAATCCCATCCCCCGAGCGTACAATTGAACATACATATACTGCACTGATACCCAGTATGAAGAAAGTAGATCATAGCCTACCTGACATTGGAAAAAACCTCGAAAGTCGCACTACAAGAAGTTGAGAATCACTAACGAGCTCAGAACTACACAGACTAGCAAAAATGTAATCCATGAGTCATGAGAAGTAAAACAAGACTCATATTGTGATATAAAGAGCGGGGTCGAAATCCAAATTAAAAAAAGGTCTTAAACCCTAATAGCTTAGAAAATAAAATATTTATACCATCACGTAGAGTATAACTCGTACATCATGTGGTACAAAATAGGGCTAAAGCTAACGGTAGAAAATGAAGAAACAAACTCAAAAAGTTTATGTAATAGAAAAAACTTTATTACAATAAATATACAAAGAGTTAACTGGTATAAATGATCGAATAAGCTCAAGAACACAATTCCAAGTATTTGAAATACAAAATAGCGCTTAAATATACCAATTTGAGTATAAAATTAGAGAGAATTCGGTGGAAGTTTTGAAGAAAAATTATGAAAAACTGTTGAATCTTGCCTTATATAGGTCCATAAACACCGCACTGCAATTGCTGAGGGTAAGTTCTTAGGGCACAACGCGATCACGTCTCAACAGCTCGATCGCGATGAGTGCTGATGCTGAAATTTCAAAAATGATCCAAAATGGGTACGAAACGGAAACGGAAACGGGAACGGGAACGGGGTCTGATTTAATAACACATATATGAAGTCTTATGTAATCGATATTTTGAACTCAATGAAATCAACAAAAAATACGGTTCAAGGTCGTATAAGTTGAGTTACGCCAAAATAATCTATAAATAAAAAGGAATTGAGCAATAAAACTTCTAGGTTGCCAAACTATCAGTCCCGACAAGTCACAAATGACCTAAGGAAGCTACCAAAATTCTTTAAATAGAGAGGAATCACAAAAATTACGGAAATTGCCCCAAGGTCCATGACAACATATGTATATATAATATTTAAATAATGTATCTATATGTATAGGTGTGTATAAAATGATGAGAAAGAAAAAAATCACGAAAATAAAATAACTAATTTGTATAAATGATAATATGCAATACAATTTACAAATGCATACAAGAAAAAAAAGTTACTTTACACTTATGGCCAAATTCAAGTTGGGTT
>JBDJHY010181711.1:1274-12068 GCA_039654485.1 Withania somnifera
GAATTAACATAATAAATGACTATGGAACATTCTCCTCTACAACATCAATAATAATCATACCCTAACCACTCATAAGTAATATCAACCTGGTACCATCATATCATCAGGTAAGATCAAACATGCCAATTAGAAAATTAATTATCCTCTCCTATTCAGGGATTTTTTCAATTATTGTATAGGTGTAACTAATTCATTTGATCCTGTATTATCACCATCATGGGGATTACTACCCTCTAAGATTTCCAACTATCAACCAATTCAATAGGATGTCTAAATACACAATTTAGTCATAAGGCCAAGTCAACCATCAACGTATCTCCTTAAGGTCTTCCTTAATGAAAAATTTACCACTAAAACTTCTGCCAGAAAATCTCTAGGTCGATACTAATCATATGAAAAATAGTTAACTATCAAACCAAGGAAACCCTATATTACCAACACCAATTTAAGGATCGCAAGGCCATCAAACTACAATGTACAGTATTAGGTTCATTCTTAGTTCTAACTCAAAACCTTCTTATTACAGGACTCACTATCTCTTAACCACTTCAATATTAGTCTCCGCACAATAAACCTATCAGCAAGACCAAACAAAACCAACCAATAATGAGCCATTAACAATCTTATTATCACTATCAATCTTTAAGAATCAGTTCACACAAGGACCTCAAAGTTAATATCACTTATCTAGCCTTCACAAGGAACTAACTAAATTTTTAGATAAATGGATGTATAAGAATCAAAATAAAGTCTCAATAATCAGAGCACACAAAGATCCACACGTAATATCAAATAATTGGATCACTTAAGGATCTATCCAAAATATCATTAGAAAGAGTTTCTCATCAAGGCAAACATATACCACATCAAAGTTTTTTTCGTTAATTTTTCTTTGTTTTATCTTGATATCATGTCCTCATACCACCCCTTAAATTCTCATGTATTCAATGTCATTAGTATAATAATATCAATAACTCTTCAACACTCAATAATTAATTAGCTTCACAACAAGATGGAATTAGATAGTTCCATTATAATTATCAACAAAAGCAACTTAATAAGTTTACTACCCGCAATTAAACAACCATAATTCACATACAAGGACAATAGTTGAGAAACCCAGTTCTACCAAATATCAAACAACAGGTACCACATAAGCTTAATATTTTCACACACCTTGACACAATAAATCTGATCCTTAGCCCTTATTAAAAATACCAATTAGAATCTCTTAGATTCGAATGCTGACTCACTAAGATACTATTTGAAAACAAATTAATTCCAAAGTTAAATTTATCTAGCTACAAATTATAATCATCTAGATACCATTTGGATCCAACAAGGTAGCCAAATATTAGGACCATTTAGTGGAGAGAAAGAAAGGAACAATTTTTACATGCCTTATAACCTTCCAAAGATTAGGTGTGGCAACCTACACACAAATCTATAGAACTGTACTTGACATTACTCTTGTTCTTCCTGAACCGATGAACATATGACTGATACCAACTATCATGACTCAAGCTAAGACCGTGAAAACACCTATTTTATCCTAAGTATCAAGGAGGATCCTTATTACCTAATCAAAAATAAGAAAAAAACATATTATAAAAGAGAATACTATATGAAGTATAATGAATTAATTTAAAATTAAATATAGAAACTTTAAATCTATTACAATTTAAACATCTACCATTTGCTACCCTATTGCCTGGTCAAATATGTACAACTTTTATTACGAAACAGTCTAACAATAAAAGAAGGGAAAAAAGACCTACCAAGAATAAGATGTAGAGGTAGATGTTGAGTTATTCCCATCTATTTAGTAATTGTAAGCTAACCTGCATCTAGTCCACACCCCAAAAAGGGATATTAAAGAGTAGGGTTCGTATAAAGACAAGTACTATTAAGCATCATCGTTCGACCAGTAATAGTCCACAAAAACATAAAATAGAATCAAGTAAAGAAATCAAAATCTTAAAAGAAATACAATTCAACTCAGGTTGTATTATCAATACCACCCTTTAAGTTACATTATCCCAACTACTCTTCTAACTCCATTAATATTATATTTATCACAAACATACTCTAATCTCATGAACTCACACCTTTAAACATACTCCAATGCTAAGTCATCACTGTTACCCCTTTGTTCACATTACCTCTTCCATTGCCCATATCTATAGGATCAATCTAGTATTTATATATAATTTGTATTAAACTATCATAACTCAAAAATTGAGTTGTGATGTCATCTACACCCCTTCAATAGACAATCCTAACCCTGTCCCAGAGCGTAAAGAGATGGGCCAGTACCAAAAACTAAAAGAAAAGGGGAAGGGAGATAAAAAGAAGAAATAGGCACATAATATGGAAATACACAACTGAAATGACTCCCCAGAACCTAGCTTCGTGGCGGTAGGGCATCAATATATAGAAAATAAGGAAATACAACCCACAATGGGGAAAAACTACAACATAGCTAACTGAACTCCAACAAGATTAGTTGTAAAGATGGAAGGAGGACCAGCCAGCATGAACACTGACTACTCATTGAGTCTCCTGAGATAGAAACAACCTAGCTTGCATGATCGCATTTGTCCTGATTGATTGTACTAATAACTGAATTTCAAAAATATACAAATAGCATAAGTACAAAATGAAACGGGATCTAGTAGGCCTCATAGGCTTACCACGAAAAAGTAAGGATAACCAAGGTAAAGAGCGTTAAAAAACAAATAAGGTACTAGCATGTAATGTACACCAGAAAAGGGGTAACCCAGTAATATCCAGTAAGTGCGTGAGGGATCAACTATCAGTGTGTGCAATATTAGCTAACCCAATGGGAAGGAAATCCCTATCAGGGTATAACACATAAAGCTTGAGTTACAAGAAAATCATGACTAAAGGCGACATGTACCTGGAGTTCAAATGTAACTAGCATTAGGAAGAACTAACAAGAGAATACAAAACCAATAACAAGCTAAGCCAACAAAAAATACATCAACTGTATAAATGGTACCTACAAGAGAAAGAAAGGAACAACAAGACCTACTTGCAAACAAAATTGGCCAACATCCCATACTATCGATAGGTACAATCAAGAAACCAAGTAACCCAATAGGTACTCCCCCATAAGTCCTGTAGAGTAGAAATCAACACATAGGGATGCAATGCAAAGGGGTGCTGAAAAAGTAAATAGTACCTATACACACCGTTTTTGATTTATAATCTCGCAACTGAGGGACCCATGGAATCTTCTTCATAAATTTAACCCTATCACTCCAGTATACTCCTCTTTCATCCATACAATATACCCCAGGAATAACGACCCATCTTGGAGGGCCCGTAGAGGGATCTAATCCTACTTATAAAATCCTCGTAACAAGACTCTAGTCCATCCAAATAGGTGACTTAGTACCGTATTGAAACCCAATTGATTCCATGTAAGCAATACTCAAAAATTAGAGTGACGATGAGATAATAGATCAGGTAGTGTGAGAAAATTTCTCCATACTACTACAATAATCCTGGTTATATATAATGTTTAAGAATCAGTTTTCTATTATTACTGCATCAAAATATACTTATCTTTTAAACTATTAATGTATGCTCATGACACCAAATCAATGAATAGTATAAACTGATCTATGGCTACTAAGTGGAATTCATAGAATGGCTGCCAAGCCATCGACGCAAGATACTTACGCTCCTAGACCAACTACGGTCCCAAGCCATGAGTAATGGAACCAAAGATTACAGAACTTTTTATAAGGCACCCATTAGGGCTCGGTACATACCCATACAGGAGAAACATGGAGCTATCATAGATCAGTCCAAACAATCTCCTCACAGGCTTACATGGGGCTAAGGAACAATATCATCATGTAGGGATGTGGAATATCTAGTAAAGTCATATTCGTATGGGTACAATATCATCATATATGGATACTGACTATCGAGCAAAGCCTTAACCGGATGGATACAATATCATCATACTGGGCTGCTAACTATACAGCATAGTAATATCCATCTATCTATAGCCAAGTCACCATATTTGTCCTAATTATACGAAATATATCAAGTAGAAAAAAATATTAATTAACCTACCAAGATCGGTCAAGGGATAGCTACTAAGTTATATCCCAACCAGTCTACATTCCATAGTTAGCGTATAAACAATACGCATCAAAGGTTATTCTCCTCTCCCAACCATACTATGTTCCAGAGTCAGCGTATAAATAATACGTACCAAAGGTTATACTCCCCCCATCCATACTATGTTCCACAGTAGGCATATAATATACGAGCGAGGCAATATAGCCCCAGGGTATGTAACTAAGCTACAAGTCAGTTACGTAGGACATAGGGTGTAAGAATGAATGTAAAGGGGATCTAACTTATAGTCCTAACCCCAAGATGGAAATTTACCATACATCTACTACACTAATACCCAGTCTAAAAAAGTAGAAGTAGAGAATCACAAACAAGCTTAGCACAACATGTATCTAGAAAAATGTAATCCACGAATCAAGAGGAGTAAAACAAGACCCATATTGCTATATAAATAGAGAGGTTGAAATTTCAACCAAAATTTGGTCCATAAAATCTAGTAGCTCATAAAAATGAAATATTTATGCTAACACATAGAGCATATCTTATACTTCATATGGTAGAAAATAGAGCTCAAACTAACGATAGAAAATGAAGAAATAAAACCAAAAAATGTATGTAATGTAGGAAACTTATAACTAAAGAGAAATCAAGAAATTACCTAATCGAAATGATCATAGAATCTAAAGAACACCATTTCATGTATTATAAATACAAAATACCCTAAAATATGCTGATTTGAGTTTTAAATTAGAGAGAATTTGGTGGAAGTTTTGAAGAAAACATTGAAAAACAACTGGAACTAGCCTTAAATAGCACAAGCATGCCACATCACGATCACGCCCTCCTAGAGCCATTGCGCTAACAGTGGTTCTCGGGGTGTGGTGCGATCGTGTTGTCTTATTGCAATAACGCTAAAGGAAAAGAAAACATGGACTTGGTGCAATCATGCTAGGTACTAGAATTCCAAAACAAGTATATAATTGAAACAGAGTACAATTTCAGCTATACATATATGAAATTTTATATAACAGATATTTCGAACTCAACAGAATCAACAAAAAAACAATTGAAGATCATATAAGTTGAGCAAGGCTTGAAGTAGCAATAGTAATAGAAATTTAAATTGTAAAACTGCCAGGGAACTGACCTACAAATCTTAGCTAGTCACAATGAGTTGGGGCAGTTAAAAGAAAGCTCTAAATGAAGAAAAATTGGAGGAATCACAAAAATGGCTCCGAAGGACATTACATAAACTCTTGGGCTAATAACTAACCGATCACTTATAATATTAAATAAAAATAGCCAATCAGGTAAGAATGATTAAAAGAAGTATGATGAAGCAAGCCAACCAAAATATAACAAATAAGCACAAAGTTTAACCTTTTCAATAGATATCATGCAGTCAATCTTTAGAATGCAATTGTAGAGAATTATAATGACCCTAAGGTCATTTGGTATTTTATGTGAATTTACCATTTTAACCTTCTTAAGAGTTTCCTCGAGTCACATTTGATTAGTTTACAGATTGGTTTTGAAGTCAAAGCTAAAGAGTTGCACATTTTGAGAATTTTTCAGTTTCTGAAAGCCTTTATGTTGAAATATTTATTTTTTGGGACCTCATTTGGAGCTTCTGGTCTCAGAATGAAATTTTATCAACTACATCAACTTTGAAGTATGGAAATTTTTCTAGGAATACCTTCATTTTAATTTCTACGCTTTTCATGTTGGTTATAACTTATTTGATAGGATAACATTGAGTTTTAAGGCTAAATTTTGACAAACATTTGATGATTGATCACTTGGATTCAAGGTTCATCGATTCTATTATTAAAAAGGTAGAATTTGGTCTAGAATAAGTTTTTGATAGTATTCCACAAGTTTTGGATACTTTTTGATACCTTAGAGTTAAGTTTATGTTTCACCGACCATGAGGAATATCGGGTCAAATAGACCTCAGATCCCTATTTTAACAATCCCAATGGGTCTAAAATATCACTTAAACTAAGAATCCATATATTGTTTTTGTTCATAGGGTCTTCAATGAGTTTTGGAATTCTATCTGAAAATTATAGCAAAAAATGAAAAAAATTGAGCCATATGACTCATATAGGAGCCACAAGATTTGTACAAAGACAAAAGATTCGTGCATTGGGTCGTGTACCTTCATCATGACCAAGACTTCATAAGGTAAAGACTTACCTTGATTACACGCCCTGTAAAGGTGTCCGGGGTCCATACTTAGTCAAATTCTAGTTTTTTGGGACTTTCTAATAAAAGGAAATTCGGGACTTTTACATACTCCCTAGCTAATATATATGACTTGCACGACTTTTAGCCCTATTTTCATGTTCCAAACAATTATTAATCACATTAGGAGATTTTTATCATTAGAAATATTCACGTAACAATGTTTGAAAGATTAAAGACCCTTGGTAAGATTTTAACCAAAATAGTCATTATTTATGGGATTCTAAGCATGGATTCATCCTTATTCCGTATCATTTGCAAGCTTCACTTTGGGTAAATTATAACCCATACTATTTAGAAATAAACTGATATTTTGACAATCAGATTAATCTCCGTTTTCAAATTAAGCTTGGTATTTAGAATTTCCAATCTATGGGTGACTTGAATTTCATGAAAACATTCGAATTTTGAAAAGGCTTTTTGGCCTTGGCTTTGTGGAAGAAATCTTAGACCTGGATTAAATTATTTCGATAAAGGTATTATTTATTATGGTTTCTTATGGGAAATTCATTATTTAATAGATTTTATAGACTCAGAGGCACGACCCAAAGGAAAAGTACCTTCTTGATTGATTCCTCATTTTATTAAGGTAAGTGGAGGCTTGACGCTATCAAAAATATAGTAGAATACTTAATAGTGCTATTTACTTTTAGTTGGGAGTAATGGGGATTATTATGGGTTGTCTCATGGTTGAAGCGATGAGTGTTCACCCAGACACTAGAGTCAAGCATACAAGGCTAAAATAAAGGAATAAAAACAATGCTAATGATTTGTTTTACTTATCCCCTATTGAGTTGGGTTGTTGTATTAATTTTGTGATACCTGGGTAGGGTTTCATGAATTATTGGTTATTAACTAATGATTTTTTCCTTTTTTAGGCCATACTCTTATAATTTGATATTATCATTGATAGTTTGCCCATGTGGGGGCTTGTCGATCTATTCACTTTTGTTGTGCCATATTTCTCTTTAATTTTGATAATCCTATTAATGTTGGTTTTTTTTTCATTTGAATCCGATCTTATGATATTTTTTTATGATAAAATGGTACACAATCTTCCTAATCGAGGGTTGAGGTAATGGTATTACTGCATCTTGCAAGCTAAGTCTTATGTAATGGAATTGTCTAGTCTTTTTAGTTAAATATAATGTGACTAAAAGATCTGATCTTTCCACCTGAATTTGAGGTAATAGGTAGTATATAGTTTAGCTAGACTTCATGGGTCGTGACCAAACTAGATAGTGGCAGATGTGTGTAGTGAGTTGATTACTTATTATGGAACTTATATTGAGTGATATCAATGTGACATAAGAGAGCAACGTGACTAGTACATAATTTCTGTTATTTCCAAGGTGCATAACATAGTCTTGTATTTCATTTATTGCCCTTGCACTCTACGTACATTAATTGCTACTTTATTGATTTCCTATTTTATTAGCATACCTATCATGAAATATGCCTCTCACCCACTTCTATGTTAATGAATTTTCCTATTTACCATGTTGTGATGATATTATTATCCTAGATGTCTAGATGAGTGATATGCTCTTGAGATTAAAATGAAGGTGTCTATTAAAAATGATTAGAAGTAATACGAAAAGCCTCTACTGATTGAGATTAAAAATAATTGATGGATCAAGATGATATCGGTATTATGAGATGGTTGGAAATGATATCATTTTTTTCCTTAGCCTAGTCTTATTAATATTCATTCCATAAGTTTGTTTCTTGGTTGTATCAAATGTACCCTTCTTACCATGGGTGAACTTGTGAAATGAAGACTAATCAAGGTCCTATGACTCCACTTATGAGTCCTTCGATCAATGAATGGGGTTTTGTCCCATGAGTTATGAAATGGATTCAAGAGGGAGGCCATCTCCGAATGGGCTAGGGATGGGATTCTATGTCCGATATGAATTGAGTGATTTCACTTGAGTATTGATATATCATGGAGTTAACTGGTAAAGCCTAGTTAATGTCTTCTTGATATGAATATGGATTTAGTTGTTGTTGACACTCTGTCTTGCTAATTCATCATTGATTTCTCTTGAGGTGTTTATTATAGTATAACTCATATCCCTGTATCTATTATTTATATTCATTATAAACTATTGATGTTATACTAATTTATAACTTTGAGTCTTGATGATTATGGTTGGGATGATTGTTGTTGTTGGTGATTTATCACTATTTTGTTTTATTGACAAGCTAGAAATACTTATGGGGTACTTATTTTTTATTTGGTACTCACTCCCCTTCTTTTCTAGACTTGTGTTAGTGTAGTATCTGATGTTGTTTGATCATCTTCCTTTAAACCAAGTCTAAGGCTCAACGGTTCAGAGAGTTGAGGTAGCTATTTATCTTTTGGCAGATACTCGAACTCCTTTATTTATGTACTAGATTCTACTTTGGGATTCTATACATATAAGACTTATGTATTTCCTTTTTGGCTATACATCTCATATACTTAGAGGAATGTACTCCGTGACTGGTTTATGGGTGGTTGTGTAGTTGAATTTTCATAGTGTACCTTCTTTCTTATTGTTGATTCATTAATTTATGCATTTACTTGTATAGAATTCTACATAGTTACCTATCTAAATAGGCAAGTGCCATCACGACTTAGGATTGGGGTCGTGACAAGCTAGTATCAAAATTCTAGGTTCTTAGGTCTCACATTGTAAAGCCAAGGTTTAGTAGAGTCTGGCAAATTGATACAGAGATGTTCATTATTTATCTTTGAAAGGATATGAGGCCCTTAGGAAGGTGTTTCCTTCATTGTTTCACTCTTATCTTATATTTTATCAGTTTAGGCATTGAGTCATGGTTTATTTTATGGAAAGATTGCTAGGATCAGGTCTGCCGCGAGATATGAGGCCGTCCCTACTAAGGAGACACCAACTAGGGGTTGGGGATAGAGGTATTGACACCCTATTTTGACTCGACATATTCAAAATAAATATATTTTAAGTTTATTATTTGTTAAATTCACAAAATCCAATTTTTACATATGGTTTCTCAAGCTTAGAACAATTTATTGATAAGTTATCATCATTTAAAACCAGTAGGACTTTTATCAAACTATTTTTATTTTGATTAATTTTGGTTATTATTAATTTCTTTACAATATTTTTGGAATTAAACGAAATTGTTGTTTTAATTTTAATTTGTCTTCTTAATTCAAAATTTTAATTTTTTACGTGGTCCTACATACATGTTTTATGTTTTGTTTATATGTTATTTTTAACACAGTCCATTAATTTCATAAATACAGAGAAAATAGTTTTGAACAGATAAAATAACAGCATGTGATTTTAGATAACTCATGGTTTTGGCATATTGTTTAATGTAGCCCATGGTTTTATTTAAAACTTCGAATAATTTAGGATTTTACATGTCCTATATATTTATTCATTGTCTTTGCAAATGGGATGAAAATTTTTCAAATTTGGGAAAAACCCAAAACAAGTTTCATTTTTATTTTTCTTTAGTGTTTCCGTCTGAGTAAGCTTACCGAAATTCGAGCACCTCATCGGAGTAACTAACACACTACCAAAGCTCAACCAAATCAACATACTTCAACAACCAACCAAAAACTTCCATGATTTACTGCCATTAAAGGCAAGCTTCAACAAGAACCATGGCAAATATATAACTAAAAATCAGCTCCGTTCAAATACACAACGATCTCAGGAAAAAATGACTCTTACAGTGATTTTTGCATTTTTCTTATACTCTATAGAGCTCTTGTAGTGACCCTAAGTCATTTGTGACTTATCATAATAGGTGGTTCGGTTCTCAGGTCATTCATTTAGTCATGATAATTGTTTCCCTATTTTAGAACCTGAACTATTGAAATCAGTTACTTCAATAAACATTTTGTGTAAACGAGCTCGAAATTAAATTTTGATAGTTCCATTAGTTTCTGGAATGTGGATTTTGGTTTTGATGGACTCTTGGTTTTGTTACATTTTGCGTATTTTATGTGTTTTGAAGTTTATAAGTGTAGTTTGGGTGGTGTTATTCATGATCAGAGCCTTGAGTTGAATTTTTGACTATGCCATTAGCTCCAAGATGCAAGTTTGGATTAGATGAGTTGTTCGTTCTGGATTTGGGCCAGCCAAACTCATTTCAAGTACTAGGCTGGAAAGTTGGTTATTTTTGCACAAAGTTAACTTTGGTCAACATTTTGTTGAAAAGACAACTAATTTGAATTTTATTTGTGCCACTGAGTCTGGAATGTCATTTCCATATAGGTAGCATATATGGTTTGTGTTCATCGAGTTTAGTAAGCATTTCGAGTCCCATTTCAAAGTTTGGTTTTTGGATTTCCATAACTGGTGCATCAACTGCTGGTACATCCATGCTTAAGCCTTCACAATCGTGAAGGTCATGCATATTATCACGAAGGTCTTCCTCTATTGTTCTACA
>JBDJHY010181721.1:0-21783 GCA_039654485.1 Withania somnifera
AAACACCTCCCTACTATAAAGGACACACTCTTTCCTTCTAACATTCTACTTTAACTCGCTTTCTCCACACCTTCCTACCTAGGGTCATGCCCTCGGCAAGTTGTATCCATGCCATTTCTAATTACCTCCCTCCAATACTTCTTGGGTCTACCTATGCCTTGGTTGAATCCACCCAAATCCAACCTCTCACACTTGTGTACTAGGTCATTTGCGCCCCTCTATATCACATGCCCAAACCATTTCAACATCGCTTCCCATATCTTATCTTCCACCAAGGTCACTCCTACCTTGTCTTGAATGACCACTGTTCTAATTTTATATTTTCTAGTAACTCCACACATCAATCATAGCAGCCTCATCTCTACCACCTTAATCTTTTGAATGTGATATTTCTTGACTAACCAACACTCGACCCCATATAGCAAAGCTAGTCTAACCTACAATTTATAGAACTTCCATTTTAGTTTAGAAGGCACCCTCTTGTCTCCAAATACATTCAAAGTGAGTCTCCACTTCATCCATCCTATGAAAAATATAGTGAGTGGCATCCTCATTAATATTCCCATTTCCCTTGATCTATACCCAAAATTCTTGAATCTATACTTTTTTGAATGACCTGTATATCAATATTCACTACTACATCAGCCTCATGCGTCACCTTAGCAAACTTGCACTCTAAATACTCTATCTTGGTCCTGCTCAACCTAAATTCTTTAGATTCCTAAGTTTGTCTCCATAACTCTAACTTAGCATTGACACATCTATGGGTCTCATCAATCAAAACGATGTCATCCAAAAATAACATACACCAAGGCACCTCACCTTGAACTTTCCACATCAATATATCGATCACCAATGAAAATATAAATGGGCTATGACTTTACCCATTGTACAACCCCATCAATACAAGAAAGTGCTCTGAATGGACTCCCACAATTCTTAGATGAGTTTTGAATCCATCATACATGTCCTTAATAAATAGTGTATTCCACAGGATCAGCTTCAGGGAGATGCAATGTTCTCTAAACTTTATTTAAGATCCGGTAACCAGCAGTTGCAGATTCAGATAGAGGATATACCTAAGACAGTGTTTAGGAACTATTATGGTCAATATGAAGTTTTTGTTATGTCCTTTGGCCTGACTAATTCTCCAGCAGCTTTTATGGACTTGATGCATAGGGTGCTTAAGACCTAATTGGAATCATTCGTGATTATGTTTATTGATGACATCATAGTGTATTAATAGAGTAAGTCCGATCATGAGCAGCACTTGAGGTTGGTTCTCCAAACACTGAGAGAACACAAGCTTTATTCCAAGTTCTTAAACTGTGAGTTTTATTTGGAGTTCGTTGCATTTTTGGGACATGTAGTGTCCAAGGCAAGAATTGAAGTTGATCTAGCAAAGATTCAGGCAGTGCATATTTGGCCCAGGCTGACTTTTATTTCTGATATTTAAAGTTTTGATAGTCTTGCTGGATATTATCAATGTTTTATTGAAGGGTTCTCATCGATTACAGTGTCTTTGACTAAATTGACTAGGAAGGTGTTTCCTTTTAGTAGTCTGATGATTGTCAGCGCTAGTGTTGCCCTTACCAGTGGAGGGTCAGGGATTCTCTGTGTAATATGATGCTTCTAGTGTTGGTTTGGGTTGTGTTTTGATGCAGCAGTGTTGAGTGATTTCTTATGCTTCGAGGAATTTGAAGGTCTATGAGAGTAACTATCCCACTCATGACTTAGACTTGGCGATAGTAGTATTTGCTCTTAAGATCTAGAGGCATTATCTGTACGGGGTACAGTGTGAGATTTTTATAGACCATCATAGTCTTCAGTACATTCTAAGTCATAGGGAGTTGAATCCCAGGCAGCGAAGCTAGATTGAATTACTGAAGGACTATGACATCTCTAGCCATTATCATCTGGGCAAGGCAAATATTATGGCGGATGCCTTGAGTCGGAAAGTAGTCAGTATAGGTAGCTTAAAAGCCTTGTTAGTTTCAGAGAGACCCTTTGCGGTGGAGGTTTAGTCATTGGCTAGTTGGTTTGTTAAACTTGATCTGTCAGACCCCAGGTGAGTGTTACCAAGTGTTGAGACCAGATCTTCTTTGATAGATAAGATTCAGCAGCGTTAGTTAGAGGATAAGCATTTGGTTACTCTTCATAATCAGTTATTAGCTGGAGAGGCCGGCAGGACTTGTATTGATTTAGTTAGGATGCTTCGGCTTGATGGTCGTATTTATGTACCATAGGTTGGGAATTTGGTGCAGTTAATCTTACGTGAGGCTTATAGCTCCAGGTATTCTATCCGCCAAGATGTATCATGATTTGCGACAGTTGTATTGGTGGAATGGGATGAAGATGTATATTGTAGAATATTTTTCTAAGTGTTTAAACTATCAGTATGTTAAGTATGAGCACTGACGACTAGGTGGATTGATGCATAGACTCCCTATTCCATTGTGGAAGTGGGAGCAGGTGACCATGGACTTTTTTTTGGGTTGCCGCAGACTAGAAGAAGTTTTGATACTATTTGGGTCATTGATTACAAGCTAAAAAAGTCAGTGCATTTCATTCCAATTCACTCCTCCTAAACTGCTGAGTGTTTGGCTCAAATCTACATCCGTAAGGTGGTTAGATTACATAGTGTCCTATATCTATCATTTTAGACAGAGGTACCCAATTCACTTTGCATTTTGGAGGTTCTTTTAGTGGGACTTGGGTACCAAGGTTCACTTGAGTACGACATTTTATCCGTAGAACGATGATCAGTGCAAGTAGACTATTCAGGTGTTAAAGGATATGTTAAGGGTTTGTGTGATAGAATTTGGTGTTGCTTGGGATCAACATCTAAAATTTGCGTATAATAATAGCTATCACTTCAGCATTGAGATGTCACCATTTGAGGCATTGTATGGTAGGCAGGGTAGATCGCCTATTGGGTGGTATGATGGTTTTGAGGCTAGAGTCCAGTCTTTAGATTTGTTGCGTGATTTTTTTGATCAAGTTCGATTGATTTAGGATAGATTAAGGGCAGTGAAAGGTAGGCAGACGAGCTATGTTTATCATAGGATCATGCTTTAGAGTTTGGAGTTGGTGATAGAGTATTTTGCAAGTGTATTCTATGAGCGGTGTGATGAGGTTTGGTAGGTGGGACAAGATTATTCCCAGGTGTATTAGGACATATGAGAACTTGGAGATCTTTAACTGGTGCAGGTAAATTGTTCTTTGTGATCGCAAAGAGTCTTCACGCCAGCGTGATTCACTAATCCAATGTACTTCACGATCGTGAAGCTTCGTCACGAGATCGTGATGCTCTATTAAATTACCCTACACTATCACGATCATTAGTGACACAATCCTGATGAATTAAATACCTAAACAAATGCTAACTTTTATTTGTACAAAACTATTATGTTTTAACACATTTCTGTGCGAAAAACTTCTTCCAAACATCAATTCAAGGATAAGGAAAATTCCCAAGTGTTTTCCTTCGACTTCTACGCGATTTGGTAAGTTTTTTTCTTTGTTTTAGTTCTTGAAATCATTAGTTTCCTCCATTAATGGCCCCAATTAATGAAGTTCCTGAAATCATGCCATAATTCGTATATTATTATGTAATTCTTTATTTCGTGAGTATATTTTTCTTCTAGTATCATTAATTCATCGAATTTCCAACGTTTAATCCTATATAGATTACATCTTTGACCCCGTTATAATCAAATCTGTCTAGGCTATTTTTGAGCCCTTCTCTCACTCGAATTATGCTCAATTTTGGAGCATGAGTTCCTGGTAACATACAGAACCCCGCAGGTCCCCAAGGTCCAATTTAGGCCTGATTTTAGGTCCAATTCGGAACATAGCATAAATTATACCGTTAGACTCGTATTGATATTGAATATTTTAACCAAGTTTTAGAGCATTTGGAGATCGTTTGATATCATTCAAAGTCATATTTACGAGCTTGCAGCACTTTAACGTCGGACGACAGGTAAGCTTCATGGGACTATCTCTGGGCTTATAATTTTAATAATTCTACTAAATAACATCTATGGGTCGGGTAGCTAGGTGGTTATAGTGATCCTGTACCGTCTTTTTGTCCATTCCCTTGTTGATATATATTTTGACATCCGGATTGATATGGTGCGTGTGACTTAGGAGTTTTCTAGTGATACCTGTACAGGGCATAGGTACTTGATATTACATGATTATATATATATATATATATACTTGTTGTATGTTGTGCATTCATGACAAAAGGCTGGGCCTTTGGCTCGGATGAGAGTGCATTAGGGTTGGGCCATTATCACCACTTAAGTATTGATCCATGATGGCTAGAGATTGGTTCTACTAATAATAACATTTAAGGATAATAACCAAGAAGTTGTAATAGTCTAATAATAATATAAGAAATAACCTTTTTAACTATTTTAGACTTGGTGTTGTAGCGAGCACTCAATTATACTATTTTACTTATTTATCCCAGGCTTTACATCCTAGCATCGAGAAATATCATTCGACTAATAAATTCTAGGACTTGAGACTAACTCCGTTCGACAGTGAGTACAGCTGTTAGAACTTGATCCCATCATCGTACGGCAGTGAGTACAGCTTTTTGACACTTATCACATTACTAGTTATGGAGACTTGATAATACCCGATCTATTGTGGATATTGGTGATACAGTTATATTAAGGAGTTGTACGCCCTGACTTGCCGAGTACGGCTTGATGATATTATTGACATGAGGTATGAGATGCCAGACTTTGACACCCTTGAGACTCTGTGATTTGGAATGTAAGGTTATGATGACGTTAGAGATCGTACGTGGTGACATACCTTTATGGACCTTGCCTCTAAGCTACGACGACATGGGGCGGTATAGGATGGAGGAGAGAGATATCGAGAATATTTAGGTTATGTTTCAATGAGTTCTACCTGATGGACCTACGGGTACCGGAGGAGAAGCGTACGCAGGACTAGTTACTTCACCGTGTGTATTTACTTTTTTGCACTTTTTTTCTTCAGTATACCCCTGGTAGTATGTGGATGCCTAGGGGTGAGTTTGCTTCTGGGTATGCTGTGCTTCTTTCTGGGGGACTTAACATCGTTTATATGCTTTATTTTAATACTGTTATTACTGCTTAACTATTATAATTAGTTTCTTGATATTTCGTGTTATGTGGGATATTGTGAGTCATATTATTATTCGTTCATTCATCCTTTACTTGAGGTTGTCGGTATACCATCCATGTTCTCCTCCTGTCTTCTTTTAACTCCCGATTATTATTATTATTATTAACATATACTGTTGCATGGATTTTGGGTATGTTTTCTTTCATTGCCTGAGATCTTGTTATGTGATTATCTAGTGATACATGTTTTATTTGTTACTTGATTATTACTTGAGTATCTAGCTTCCATGATATGCTAATTGCTTCTGTGACTATATTTATTTGTCTTTCGTTATTTACTACTTTTATTATTGTTATGTTCCTAGTGGGCCCTCCAAGCCTACTGGGTATGGGTTGTTTTAGCAGCTTGTACTCATACTACACTTGCACATGTACAAATTTGAATACAGGTTCCCAACCATGATTACAGATCGTTGTATGTGTAGCAAACATTGATTTTCAGAGATTCAAGGTGAGCTTGGTGTCCCAATTTTCTTTCATCTCTTCAACATTGATTTGATTTGATCTCCATGTATTTTCGGAGATACATTTGTATTAGACTTTTGATTTCTTGTTCTATACATAATGGTTCGTATTACAATAATACGAGGTTTTGGGAATTTTTTTATTCTTATTACTTTTGCTTTGTTCATTCATATATTGTTTATTAAAATTATAATTTCGGCATTTGATATGGTAGTCCTCCATTTCGGCTACAGACTACGGGGTTGGTTCTTCTAGTGGTGGTATAGTAGGTACCCTCATGATCCAAGAAATTGGGTAGTGACAACCCAAAAAAGTGAAAAATAATCAAATACATAATAGCACAAAAAACCTAGATTAAACAAAGCTAAGGCTAACTGACAATAAATAGAAATTATAAGTATAATCACACTATCTAAGGCCCCTACCTCTGGTCTACCAGGTATAACATAGAACTGACAACAACCACTACCGGATTAGAAACCATTCTGACCACTGTCCGTACAATACTAAGCAACACCAAGAGGAATACCTTAGATATGATGCAAAAGGGCTCTTAGTCTATCCTTGATCAAATATTTTTCTATGGAATATATGAATAGGAGTTTGAAGAAAGGGTGGGAGAAGGAGCCCCGATGGATGCACTTCTCTGATAAACTAAGTTGACTGAGCTACTGGATGAATAGCATCTCACTGTAGGAACTCTCTAGCATAGTAACCAACAACCCTACACTCATAGAATGACCTTAACAACCTATCTTGGTGAGAAAAACTAGCTGAAGCAGAATTTCCACCATGGCTTGATTCTTTAGATACAACATGCTCATAAGTCTAACCACCATAACCATAACTTTACATACCCTTATCTGAAGTCTAAAGAGAATCCTAAACCGATGTACAAGACTAACCCTAGTATTGCTGATGAGGTGGGTCTAAGAACAGAAACCTTTACTACTAAAACAAGAATCATTAAAGCTATCTGGAAGCATGGACTCTTATTTCTACCCCCATGGGTCTCGCAATGAAGATTTTCCATAGTGTGAGCAAGTTTTAATATTGCTTAAAAAACTATCCAACCATTATAAAAGTCTTTGTAATCTCACGGAGCTTGGGCCTCAAACCCCAAAATAGTAAATCCTCTCTAACTCAGAAGATATCAACATATCCCATACATAGATAATTAGTGAAAATAGGCCTCAAACTAAAAAACTATCATCAACCCCTTTTTCAAATGAGTGAACTCCTCTCTTAAATTCTCACTCTCATAGTGAGGTACAAACTTGTCCATAAAGGCCTCAAAGAAGATACTCTTAGTCTAGTAGGCGACTATGCGGCTTTAGAAGCAACCTGGGCTCTCCACCACTACTTATCTAGCCCATCTAACTGAAACATTGTGTATTCTATACCATAGGTATCCAATAATTCGAGTTTATACAACCTCCCCTCACAGCTAGTAATGAAATCATGTGCATCCTCCTAGAGCACTAGGAAACCTTGGTAGACCCAACCTCAAGAACATACCTAACTATTTCTTCTCCATCTATACATGACTGATTATGAAGATGAAGGCTGAGCAACTATAGGAACAAGGACTTGTGCAGTAGTAGAAACTACAGTAGGATGTGTTCCAAAATTCTGAGTGCCAAAGGCTTCCCCTAAGCATATGTTTTGGTGTAATCTGAAGATTGACCCCCAATCATACCCAACAACTGAAGAAAAGCACCTTGAATGTCCAATGTAATAATTGGCACTGGTGCTAGCCCTAGACCTAGTAGAAACTAAACTGGCCTATGGTCCAAGAGTTGTTGAGGTGGAAAAACTACTGGTTACTGAACCTGGACTGGCTCAACTTCTATATCAGGATTTCAAATAGATGATGTGGCCTTCGCTTCAGGGTCTTCCCCTAGCTAGATCCCTAGTTGGTTGTGCAAAATTCTTACCCTTTTGTTCAGTGGAAGAACTCATACGTGCCATTTGTGGCAAAGTGAACATAAATAAATGAGATTTCAAGAAAACTTCTAGGATACAACGCATGATATAGAGTGAAAAAGAATGTTATTTTCCTAAAATGTCCTTGTATCCTCATAACATAGGACACATACGTCTCCGTACCTATCCACAAGACTTTACTAGATATTGTCTCCTAAACTAATGATACTGAGACACCTAGGCTCTGATACAAATTTTCACAACCTAATTTCTTAGATTCTGATGGATCCTACAATGCTATCTGTAGGAGAACCATACCGTAACCCAAAACTACATGTAACGGGCTACAACCATACAAAAAGACCAAAAATAGGCATGAATAAAAAGAAGGAAAAAGATAAAAGCAAGCAGAATCCAAATACAAAAAATAACCATTCCCACCACCTAGTATCCAGTAAAATAGCTTATCTAAATATAAAAAGGGAGATCTACATAAAGTAAAGCAAAAGCTATCTCAGAAGTACATGAGAAATAGTATGAAACTAGAAATAAAAGATGAAGTAGACTCCAGCCTCCAACAGCTCACCCTGGTCTCTAAAGTCCTCTAAAAAATGCATGAACTTTACAATAAATGTCAAGACCTCGTACTAGGATATGCACCAAGAAAGATACAGAAGTATAGCATGAATACTAAATCCAAAGCAGTCAGGTACCTAATTCTCATCCTATGTCAAGTAGGCATATTTAAGAGATAAAAACAGTAAATAGACAGATTGTGAAAGAATAAGTCATGGAAAGCAAACAAATAGAGTAGAATAAAAAGTAACGCTAGCTAAATAGCTCATGAAACAAATAAGAAATTACATAAGGTAGCCAACGATCATAGAAGAACACAGATTATATAAATATAGATGTAACTGATTCCATGTACAACTCACAGATAAAGAGAAGTACATATAGCGTAGTATACTAGTAACCTCAATAACAGGATAGAATGAAAGGAAATACAACACCAAATAGCATGAAAATACTAACAAGGCACAAAAGAAGCAGATAGAAGTAACAAATACAAAAATTAGAGTCAAGTATAGGTAAAAACCTACAATCCAAACGAGCATCCATACACCTAAGGGATACAAACAAGTGAAAACAAACTCCACCGTCCTCCTATATGACTAAAAAGTACAACCAGGAAATAGAAAAAAAGGTAGAATTGATGAAGAATGATATGAATGATGCCAAGTGTGCTAATAGTATTGTCTGCACACCCTTTCTAGCTTTGTGCCTTGCAAAGGAATGACCCTTTAGAGTGCTCTACAGAAACCCATCCACCAACTATAGTTTGAATCACCAAGGCACCAAGGCCCATGTGGGACTCAAACTCCATAACCTTGAATTCAAATTAGGATCAGTATCTCATAATTAATAACATCTCACGTGTCTCAATGCATATTCTCGGACTCACTCTAGGTTCAAAATTAGTTTCAAATCTCAATATTGATTCTTGGCTTGATCCTGGTCTAAACTTAATAGAAACTCAATACCTAGCGCTTAGACTTGGTTGAGTCTAATAAGTTTGAAATCAATGAGAAGTGGCATATTTATCCTTTTTTTCTACAAAAAAATCTATTTAAAAGTATAAATTTGAGTCCATTTTAGTCATAAAATATTGAGAACAAGGACTCAATGCAACTAGTGTACCAAAATGAGAAAGTAATTACAAAAACTCCTCAATAATTTGCAAGCTTAATTACACAATCCCATAATGAATCAATGGAATAATATCAATTTCAGGTGAAAAAGATGGGGCTTTAAAGCTAAAACCTTTTAGAAGAAAACCTATTTATACTGGCAGTGACCTTTGCACCTGCAGAAGAGGGATCATAGGTGAAAAGTCACCGCTATGAAAAGGACTTGCAAGTCAGACCCACTACAAAGAGATCCAACCTGGAAGAGCATCTCATAGGTACGAGCACCTGCAGAGAGAAGGTCATATATACGAGCATGCAGGAGAAGATAATTCAAGGGCGATGGTCCCCACCCCAAGCCCCTTCACAGGTGTGGCCAGTAGCCTCACATGTGAAGCTCCGTAGGTACACTCCAAGAACCATAGGTGCAGCTGCACCAGACACCAAAAATAGTTGTATTAGTTGGAAATATCCCAAATGGAGTTCAGAAGGATTTCAAACTCGATGAACATAAACCAAAAATACAAAAATCATAAAAGTGACATTTCGTACTCTTCAGCATAGACAAAATTTTGATTCAATTTTTTCACAAAAATGTTGAGCCAAGTCAAAACTAAGCTAAAAATACCAAAATTCTGACTGAGTAATCAAAATAAGTTTGAATTACCCAAGATCCAAACCAATAACTTACCAAATCTAAACTAGAAATTCTAGAGTTGATGATATAGTTGATTTTTTAATCTAATGCTCCGATCATCAAAAGTTGACCGAGGTCAAACTTTTAACTTCAAACTAACTAAAAAATCATATAAAGATATAAAATCACACCAAGATATCCCGAATTCAAACCAAGAGTTCATCTAGATCGAAATCCATATTCTGGAGCTAAAGAAACTATTAGAATTCAATTCCAAGCTATTTTGTAGGAGCATTGAATTAAGTCAATTATTTCTAGAGTTAAGGCTCTAAAATATAGAAAATATTATAAAAATCTAAATGAACAGTGCAAGCACTAAACGACCAATCTTTAGCTCATCAATAATCACCCCCAGGTTAATTAACTCAATGTAAAGAAATCACATAAGTCATAAATAACTTTTGGTTGTATTAAGAAATCCTTAAGATGTAAGAAAAGAATGTAAACACTGAAATGACCGATAAAATCATTACATTGTGAGTTTCCACTAGTCTTTTCCAAGGATCTAGACAGAGTCTCTATAAATAGGGAGATAGAATTTGGAATAGATCTTCTTTAACATACCCATTCCATATCTATTATTCCATATAGAATGGACCAAGTAGAGCTCAAGAAAATATAAGACCAGTTAAAAGACCTTTTAGATAAAGGCTTCATCAAACCTAGCATGTCTCTATTATGTGTGTCATTTCTCTTCATGCATAAGAAATATAGGTCACTTAGAATGTGTATAGATTAATCCCAGTGGACTAAGGTTACCATCAGGAATAAGTATTTGATCTCGAGAATTGATGATATATTCGATAAACTTTAGGGTGCTAGTATTTTCTCCAAAATAGACCTCAGATCTGGCTATCATCAACTCAAAGTAAAAGAGTGTGGCATTCTGAAGACAACCTTTTAAAACACGACATGGTTCACTTTTAGTTTGCGGTAATGTATTTTGGACTAACAAATTATCCTATTGCTTTTAGGAATCTCATGAATATGGTGTTCAAGCAGTACTTAACATGTTTTTGATTGTGTTCATAGATGACATTTTGGTTTACTTCAAAAGTGAGGTAGAGCATGTCGATCACTTGAGGATTGTTTTACAAACCCCTCATGATTATTAGTATTCACCAAGTTCTCTAAGTGTGAGTTATGGTTAAAGTCGCCTTTTTAGTCCATGTGATTTCCATTGAGGATATTTAGGTAGACGTACAAAAGATAAATGCAGTAAAGAACTAGCCTGGAACTATCTTTCAATATTATATTGAGATTTTTATGTATTTAGAAGATTACAATAGAAGGTTTGTTGAAGGTTTTTCATCCATTATTGCACCTTTAATAATATTAACTAAAAAAAATCAAATTCCAATGATCCAATATATGTGAAAATCTTTTTGGAGTTGAAATCTAGGTTGACTCCAGCTCCAATGTTGACTTTATCATAAGGTAAAAAGGATTTTGTAATTTATGGTGATGCCTCCAGAGTTGGACTCGATTGTAACTTGATGTACAATGGTAAAGTTATATCTTTTGTATCCAAAGAGCTTAGACTCATGAGAATAATTATCTCTCGTGACATGGAGCTAGTAGTTATAGTTTTTACCTTGAAGGTCTTGAGACATTATCTTTATGATGTTAATGTAGATGTATTTACTAACCACAAGAGTTTAAAATATGTATTCACCAGAAGGAGTTGAATCATAGAAAATGGTCAGAAATTCTAAAGGATTATGATATGAGTTTGCTATACCACCTGGGTAAGGCCAATATTATTGCTAATGCATTTAGTAGAATGTTTATGGGTAGTGTAGCCTATGTTAAGGATAAGAAAAAAGAGTTGGTTAGAGATGTACAACAACTTGATCATCTATGTGTTCATCTTATTAAAAATAAAAGTAGTGGTTTAGTGGTTCTGAATGCTCCAAAGTCATCCCTATTAGATAAAGTAAAGGAGAATCATAGTAGTGGCCAAGTTTTACAAAAGCTTAACAATGAAGTTTTTGAGAAATAATTGAGGTTTTCTGGAAGATATGGTGTGTTTCATTATCAGGGCCAATTGTGTGTTCCTGATATTGATGGGATAAAGTAGAAAATTTTAGCAAAATCCTATTATTCTAGGTATTCCATTCATTCAGGTCCAACCAAGTTATACAAATACTAAAGACAAATATACTAGTGAAAAGGTATGAAGAGGTACATAGTATATTTCAGGGCTAAGTGTACTAACTGTCAGCAGGATAAAGTTGAGCATCAGAGACAAGGAGGTATGACCCAAGTTTTTATATTCCCATGTGGAAATAAAAAGTGGTAAATATGGACTTCATTACATGTTTTCCTCATACTTGCAGAAAAAATAATTATATTTGGGTAATTATGGTAAGGATGACCAAATCAACGAACTTCCTATCGGTTAAGACCTCTTACACACCTGAGGATTATGCAAGATTGTTTATTTAGATGATAATTAGATTTTATAGGAATTCTTTGTCCATTATTTTAGTAGTGGTACTCAGTTCACCTCTAAATTTTTTAGGTCATTTCAGAAAAGAATAGGTACAAAACTTAACCTTAGTACTTTCTTTCATCCATAGACAAATGGTCAAATAATGCATATATTATGACCCTTACATCCATATTCACATTTTCACCTTTTCTTACATCTTAGATCTCTCTTATAGAATCCCTACATCATTTATGACTCTTTGGGAATGGTTGTTTAGTTCACGGGATGTTCGTTTGGTTGTTATTTCCTTTTTCTTGTTTTAGAGACTTAACTATTAAAATAATTGACTTCACTCAGTATTTTATTAAAATGAACTCAGAATCGAATAACAGTTCTATTATCTCCCAACATAGATTTTAGTCTAGATGGACTCATGGTTTAGGTCTGGAGTCCTTAGTTTTGGTTTTATCTTGATTTGTGTATTTTATGTGCCTTACAGTTCATAAAGATAGCTTGCGTGGTCTTTTTACGATAAAAGCCTCATATTAAAGATTTGATGGCGCCATCAGCTCTAAAATTTCAACTTTGGGTTAGGTAATTTATTCCTTTGGGATTTGGGCCATCTGGGCTTTTTTTGAGCACTCAATTCGAAATTTAGTTATTTTGGCATAGAGTTGACTTTAGTCAACATTTTGTCAAAATGACCTCAGATTGGAATTTTTTCATCATTTTCATGCAGGTAAAATATTTAGTTTTTGTTCATCAGGTTTGAAACACATTTGGAGCATTATTTTTATGCTATGTTTTGGCTAGTTTTTTAGTTGTTGCACAGTTGTTGGTGCACAACTACTTTGCTCTTTATGATCTCATCCTTCATTCACACAATTACGATGTCAAACTTTATTTAGCCTTTGTATTTGCATTTTATTCTTATGCAATCGCGTGTCACTGTCGCACTCTGCTTCATAATCATGATGTACCACCCACATGATTGTGATGCTTACTCTAGTCTATCCTTCGCAATCATGACCCTCCTTTGCACGATCAAGAAGAACAAGCTCCACAAGATAAAAGTACCTAAAATTTCAAAATTTTCACTCATTTCTTTATTTTCTCATTTCCAAACACAATCCTTATTAAAATTCTTTTCTATTTGCATGATGGGTGATGTGGGAAACAACATTTCTTCAATTATTGATAAGTTTTCACTTGAATTTCATGAAAATTTCATCCAAAAATTTCCAAAATCTTCAAAGTTGGTTCTTCACTTTAATGCATTGACTTTAGCTCATGTTAGATTCAAATCTTGGGTAGGGAAAACATTTTGATATCCTTTGTTTAAAGTTTCAGGTATGCAGGCCCATAGGCCCATTTTGACCCTAGATATTTTCATAGATTTATACGTAACGTTTGACTTGTAATGACTTTTAGATGATTATTTTGGTAGTTTTGTGGTCATCCGAGCTCGTTCGTATATTTTTATAGATTTAAAGGAGTCCGGACATCTTTTACATAGTATTTGCAAGCTTGTCTTTGGAGGACAGGTAGGATATGACTTATGATCTTAGATTTGGATTAGATGAGAAGTAATAGTATTGATTAGCATCCTTGGGTTGGGAGGTTTAGGTTGGCACCTTTGACCTGTCTGCTTATTTAGTCTGGTTCTTTATTACATATTGGTGTTGTACTTTGCTTATAGATACTCTATGGACTGCACTGACTCTGGAACATAGATGGTGGGATTATTGGGAATGTCCAAGAGTCCCTGGATATCTATTTGGCTGGTTATGCTTGTGTAGTGATTCCAAGCTTGTGCAGGACCGATGAGACATCTTATGATCCTTGACTATGATTGTTCTCATATCATTCATGCATTTCATGATCATGTTACTAAGATTTTATGCATTTGTTTCCACTGTTTACGGCCAAGATCCCAGTAATGATGATTTTGAAGTTTCACATCGCCTTGAGAGCCCGTTTTCATATAATGATGAATTGCATTACTTTGAGACTTTTGATAATAAAAAATGAGCACAAATATTTTGATATGGTCATAAAGACTTTTATATATTACCATCTATTTTTAACATTAAATTGATGTATAAGTGGACTTTTCACAAAAAAATGGTGTTTTTTGTTTTTCCTAAGTTACTCTAAAGACCCGATTGTCGACTGGGCGCCCTTTACCCCTATTTTCTACTACTTTAGTCCCAGACTATACCTGGCACATAGAACCTGAACTTTCTAGGTATTATAACTTTAGCCCAAAGTCAAATGTTGAGTATTATCCATTACCTGATTTCAGTCCTTTTGAGTTTCGACTAGTTTTAGACTTAGTGACAGCTGAGCATATGCATTGATGACCTATTGTATTGCTCAATACTTAGTGAAGGCCAAGAATCTATTAAGATTATATTGATTATTCCAGCTCTAGACTTGGTGAAGTCCAAACATCTATTGTGATTATATTGATTATGCTAGCTCCAGACTTGGTGAAGGCTAAGCATCTGTTGAGATTATTCCAGCTCTAGACTGGGTGAAGGCCCAATATATGTTGATATCATATTGATTGTGATTTGGTGAAGGACGATAATGATGTATCCCCATTGTATCACTTTTAGTCCAGTATTATTTTCATTTATGATTGTGTTTCTTTCTGCACTTGTGTGTCTTATTTGTACCTTCGGGTAGTATGGGATGCCATGGGGTGAGCTTTACTACTGTGTACCTTCTGGTATAATGGGATTCTAATGGGTTTATATCTTTTTACTTGACTTTTTTATCTTTATTAAGTAGTTGTTGTCTCCCTTTCTCTTATTTATGTCCTTAATTGGTAACTATTTATAGGTGTATGTGGTTATGTCTTACTCCTCTGTATTCTTTTGAGTTATTAGTATATTTCCCTTAATTATTTCTTTTACTTGATGTATATGTTTCCAGGACTCAGGTGTGTTGGGACTTCCTTAGTTGAGTTCTTCTTTTATTGTAGCTAGCTAGTTCCTTGTTTGGAAATTGTTGTCTCTACTTTTATTAGTGGATAGATTTACCTGCTTACAAGTACAATATTAAATTTTTAGAGTTTCCTCTTTTTTTTCTGCTATTTATTTCTTTTATTTCTTATTTAATCCTGGTCAGCCTAGCCTACTAGGTACCCATTGTTTTGGTACTCATAGTACACTTCTGCCTTTTTTTTGTGCAAATCCGAGTCTGAGTGATTGACGCTGATCCCTGTTAATGCTTTTTATCTTGACTCAAGATAGACAATGGCTCCTAGCTTCTAGATCTTGTAGTTTCCTCTCTATAACTTCTTATTTCTGTCTTTTGTACTTTTATTAACAAATATTATGTATTTACTTCTGTCTTTGTATTTATTTCTCTTGGAGGCTCATGTACTATTTTACCTGTTTTTGGGGATTTCATTCATTGTACTAGGTTTCCGTGTCTTCTACCCTTATTTATACTATTATCTTTTTCTTTTCTTTTCATACTTGTTGGGTAGTTCTCCTAGAATAGAATGTAGTTTCTGTTGTGGCCTAAGAAATCTGGTCGTGACAAGTTACTATATAGATATGCCATTTCGGTTATGTTTATTACTTCCACTTATATTTTCATGATGCTTAACATGTGTGGAAAATCCAAGGGTTTTCTTGTGGTCACTTATGGTTCCTAGGTGCAATGTCTCGTATAGGGTGTAGACATATGAAAAACTTGATATTAGAGCACTAGGTTCAGGAGTCCTAGGATGTCTAAAGTCCAAAATTCAGTAGATTTTATTTTATGAGTGTGAAGTACACCACACCTATAATGGAGAGGTTATATAGCTTTCTAGGAAAAGATTTCCTTGTTTCATGTTTGTCATGCAATAAAGTATTACTATGAAATCTTCTAATTTGTGCTCTACAAATTTACTGATTATGTCTCCACACAAAATAGGTGTTCCGAAAAGGGCTAGAGCATGTGCCAATAATCAATATCAAGCTCCTCAGTAGCCTCCAGTTGATTCAGTTGTTTCAGATACCCCAGTTGTTTAGCACAAGCCTCAAAACAACTATGTTACCAATGTTGAGCTTAGGAATGCAATTAAGCCCCTATAGTCTGAATTAAAGGTTGATTTTCCTCTAGAGTTCTTTACTTTGTTCGTACCTCCTGGGTTCAAGGTTCAAAAGTTGAGGAAGAGCCCTAAGGATTTATTATGAGGTTAGAAAGATCCTGTATCTAATGCAAACTTCACCAGTTAATAGTACAGAGTTAGAATTCGACCATTTGAACGATGTTTCTCACCTTTGGTATACAAAATTGAAGGATTGTAAGGCAGGAATGTAACTGCAATTACTTTGGATATCTTCGTGGAATATTTTATGGATAGGTCTTCCTAATGGATATGAGAGAAGAAAAAGTTGAGATGTTCCTACAAATTTGAGACTAGACTCTATGCTTGTGAGGGAGTACAATCTTAAGTTTACTTAGTTTTCCAAGCATGCCCTGGAAGTTGTTACAATGCCGAGGGATCGAATGAGCAGGTTCATTTATGGTATTTTAGACTTGGGGAATGTTTTATTTCCATGTTGATTGGGGATATCAATTCCTCCATAATTATGACTCATGCTTAGTAGATAGAAGAGGAGAAGTTAAAGGAAAGGGAAAGGCGGAACAAGAAAGAATGAATAGGAAATTTTGAGTTATCTTTAGCAAAAGGTTGGTGGTGGTAAAGGGTTAAATTTTTTAGTAGAGATCTTCAACACTAACACTTTCTTTATCTAGTTCCCTTCCAACAAAATTGAATCACAAACGATATCAGAAAGACAAAGCACCTATCTCCCATTACTAGGGAAGTGTTGCACGGGGTTCCCTCTATCCTGTTTGCAACAAGTATGGTAGAAGTCACTCGAGAGTGTGCTCTATGGAAAGGATAGGTGATTTATGTGTGTCCAACATGATTATCTATTAAGGGATTGTCCTTATCCAGAGGAGGTGATAGATCTCAGTCTATATCTAAGGCAGATCCATCAGGAAATCTTTTTTAGAAAGGAAATTCTAGCAAGGTAGGTGGAAGTTAGAATCAAAACATCCTGTATGCACTTAGAACTCACCAAGTTCAAGAGGAAAACCACAAGTAATGATGGAAGCTATCAACACCCTCACACTAGGTAAGATAACAAAACAATAATAAAATAGTAAGGAAATGTAGAAAATAAGTAGAGTAACCAAGAAGTCTAAAGGTTATAAAGAATTAAGATTCTAAATACATAGAAAATCCAAGCCCCCAAGACGTAGCTGTTGTAGTACAAGAGAATACCTACAACACAAGGACCCAAAGAATTACAACATAATAAAAACTACACTATAAGCAAAAGGAATATATACAATGTAGAAGATAGATAAAGTGTAGGATATCGAAAAATGAAGGTAGTCACCATATACTTCAAAGCTAGTAGATCCAAAAAAATCTGCTAGCCATGAGATCTTCCCACACCTAAATTTGAATCAAAAAGATCTAGAGGAATAGGGATGGTAATGGTCCACTTATACTTAGTATGCATTATATACCGACTAAGCTTAAGTAGAACTAAAATAGAACAAAGAACAAAAATTCCACCAACACTCAGATGATCGACCAACAGTTCAAATAGAAAAAAATGTAACAATAGCTCAATAGAGTTCAAAAAAGTTGGATAAGCAGTACATATGATGTGAGGCAATGATGTTAGATAGTATGCACTGTAATGTACACTCCTGTATACACCTTCTGAGAATATAATCTCTAGGACAGGACCTATGGGGCTAGATAAGCCATATATCAACAATCAATATAAATTAGTATAATAAACCTCACCATCAACACTTGCAATCGACCACTTATCATTTCAAGACCTCACTATCCGACACTCACAATGGATCACTTCATTAAAAATCTATAACCTCATCAAGTCACTTGAGTGATCAATGTTATAATGAGTATGAAAAATTCATGAATAAATAAATAATTCAACACATATGGAACTTAGCATAAAACACTCAGTATCATCCTCTCAAGTATCATTGGCTTATAGACCCAATATCAAAATCAGGGTTCTATGTCTTATATCGTCAAATCTCTTATAGATAAATATATTTTAGCCTTAATATTCGAATCGGGGATCCAAGTACCATATCATCAAATCTCCCATGAGTAAAAGGTTTATTTCCTCAACATCAACATCAAGGATCTACATCCCATATCACAAGAACATCTAAAAATCATGCTTTGGTATCTGTGTGATAAATCAACGTCTTAGGATGAAAAATAACACCACATTAAATTATATCCTATGAATCTAAAAAAATTCCCCATCCCCAAGCATAATTTACGTGTATAATCACTACCCAATCAATCTAAGAAGAAAGTTAAGTCAAGGTCGAGTCAAAAAAACTGCACAATCAATAATGATCTTTCCATTTCAAAATGGCCTAAAAATATTCCAAATCTATCAAAAATAAATTCTACACGTAAACACACATCCAACAATATTCCTATTGCACTACTTCTATTTTAGGTCTAAAAAGTCGATAAAGATGGCAACTTCAGGTCCATAAGGACAAACTAGAATTTTATTTCGAAATGGTTTACCCATAATATGGAAATTTAAAATATGAAATCTCATAAAATTTGAGTTAAATTTCTCCAAAACCACAAACCACTATTTCAAACTTGGAACTGAAACCCCAAATTTGAACTTCGATAAATCAAGAAATTAGGGATGAAATCCTGATTTACAACATTAGAAGTTAAAAATATATAGATTTGGGAAGTTACCCAATTCTTAGATGATTATATTTCAATTTTCTCAAAAGTTTCTTGGTTCAACCTCAAAATAATTTCTCGGTGAACAAGTTTCCAAATGGGAAAGAAAATGGTTGAAAAGCCTTTTATACTAATTTAAAAAGTGTGCATTTACAAAAATACCCTTCACTAAAAAGGCCCCAAAAATATTCGCTAATGACCAAACTCAAAGCTAAAATTCCAACTTATCTCGTCTAAACATTTGAAGGCCCTGAAACTCAAAAGAAAGATCTTTCTAGACCTAAACCCATCTTTTAAAGCTAACAGAACTATTAAAAATCCATTTGAGCAACAAATCTAATTCCACTCTAGCCTTCAAGTTACCAGCCCAACCACTCCAATATGTCAAATAATATAAGAATCAAGTATGTATAAGAGTAAAATCTCTTTTTAATCAAAAAAAATGACCAGGAGGATCATTACATAATCCGCCATTATAAATCATGCTCTTCCTCTAACATAAAAAATGAGAATACTTGAGACATCAAAAAAAGATGAGGCTATTTTATTTTATGTTTGCCTCCCATCTCTGAAGTAACATACTTAAGAGAATAATGTCTCCACAAACCATTATATAAAATATCTCCTTGTTTATCAACTTTTGAACCTACCTATAAAAAAATTCCACTAGATCCTAAAAAAAAAGTAAGATACGGACTCAACACCATTGAATCCCCCTTTATCAAAGAAAATAATTGGGGATGTAGTTCTGTAACATAGAAACATGAAAGACTGGGTGCATGGATAACAAATTAGGTGGAAAGGACAACTAATAAACCAAATCTCTGATGTGATACGACATCTTGAAAGGACTAATAAATCCAGGGCTAAGGCTTTCCTTCTTCATGAACCTCATCACACCTTTATGGGTAATACCTACAACAATACCTAATCCCCCTCCATAAACTCTAGATCATGAAATATTCTACCAACATAACTCTTTTATCTTTTATAGACTGCCAATAACCTATTATGAATCACCATGACTTTTGCCATGGTATCCCATAATAAAGTTTTGTCCAAAGACTTAACCTTAAAAGAATCAAACCACCTAAGCAGAGATCTACCCCTCCTACCATATAAAGACTCAAACGATTTCACTTGAATGCTGGAGTAATAGCTTTTGTTGTGTTCAAACTCTGTTAATGGTAAAAATTAGTCCCAATGACCATTAAATTCAATAACACATGCCCAAAAAATATCCTCCAATACCATTATAGTCTACTCTAACTAACCATATATCTGGGGGTGAAATAATATGATCATATCCCAATGAGTGCCCAAAGTATGCTGGATTACTCTCTTAAAAATAAGATGCGTACTAAGTACCTCAATCGAAATGATGTATATATGAAGACCATGCAATCAAACTACCTGACTGAGTTATTTTTGGTCCAACTTCTCTACACTGTACTTCACCTAAACTAGAATGAAATATGATGGCTTGGTCAATCTGTCCAAAATCACCTATATCAAATCAAACCCGACCAAGTTAGTGGTAACCTAACTATAAAATCCATGATGATAATTTCCGTCCGTTAATGAATGGATATCTTCTGAGACAAACTACCCGGTTGTTTATGCTTATACATAGCATATTGGTAATTCAAACACTTGGCAACAAAATCCATAATATCCTTCTTTATCTAGCACTACCAATATTGCTGACTCAAACATGATACATCTTAGCCATTCCTGGGTAAATAGAATTCCTTGAATTATGGGCCTTGTCTTCAATTGGTCTAATCAAATCACCCACTTTAGGCACATAAATTCAGCCTCTAATTCATAAAATAACTCCTAATCCATCTTTTCTTCACCCCTTAATACCTTATCCTACACAACACATAATTTTTTATCCTTAAAATAACTCTCCCTAATCTTATCCATCAAAGAAGATCGGGCCTTCCCATAATCGAAAATATGAAATCTCACCAAAATACTGGCCAAAATCTAAACTTATCTAGGAAATGGTTACTCTTCTACTCAAATCAAGTTCAAGGCTGTATATACTCACTAATTTCATGATAAGGTCATTTTCCATTCATTGGACTTGCCTAGATGGTTCAAAATTAACATATCATAATCTTTGAATATCTACAACTACCAATACTACTTCAAGTTCAAATACTATCGACTAAAGATATATTGGAGACTCCTCTAGGTGATGAACACCTAACAATGAACACCGTACAAAAAATTCATTTATAATTTCCACACAAAAACTACCATTTCCAACTCCAAATCATATGTGGTATAGTTCGTCTCATGATTCTTTAGTTACCTCAATGCATAGGAAACAACTTCTCCATTTTGCATCAATATTCTATGCAATCCAACTCACAAAGCATCAAAGTACATAGAGAATCCCTTACCTCAATAGGAAAAGTGTAGAAATAAACAAGGTATTGATCTTTTGGAAGCCATTCTCACACTCATTGTACCATTGAAACACCACATTCTTCTGAGTTAATCAAGTCAATAGTTGTTATAAAAGAGAAACTATAAACAAACATCCTATAATACCCAACAAAACCCACAAAACGTTCACGACCCGGTTTCTC
>JBDJHY010181722.1:0-12068 GCA_039654485.1 Withania somnifera
CAGGTACCAAAGGAGGAGCATACATGTTTTACTAGCATCATATCACATCCATTCTGCATCTTTTACCCTTGTTTGTTATTTGTTGTTTGTACTATTCGGTTGTATGGGCGGATGGGGAGTTTGTTTTTACTTGTATATGGGTTTTTATTGGAACTTTAGTTTATTTATTCATTAATTAGCTTCTTGTACTGCCTGTTGATCATATTATTTGGGTTCCCTTCATACCTAGTATTATTTCATGCTTGATTGTAGTTATTCTTTTCCTTCAATCTTTTATTGAGATTACCAATAGACAACCATATTTGTTATCTTTTATTATTTCTTGTTAGTTTTGTATGGATTTAGTTATATTCTCATTCTTGTTTTCCGAAATCATTGATACTTTTAACTAGCTTTATAGGGTTATTTACTTGACTATATCCTGTTAGCTAGTTATTCTGTGTTTTTGCTCCACTTGTTGATTCTATGACCTTTCTTTTGTTGTCTATTTATTTATTATTTTTATCTCTTATATGTGCCTAGTCGGCCTATGATCCTTACCGGATACTCAATTGCTTCAGTCTTTTGATACTCATACTACACTTCTGCATCTTTCTAGTGTAGATCATAATACAGGCATCCGGTGTTGAGTTGTAAGTTCGTGTGGAGTTACTAATTATTACTGAAGTAGAAGATAGTTCTTGGAAACCAAAAACTTCTTTTTTCTCATCTTATCCTACTTTTTGTCATTTAAATTTCTAAGAAGATGTATTTATCATTTTTGGTCATTATTGTATACACTAGTGGCTCTATGTACTGGATAACTGGTTTTGGGGTATTGATTTTGTTTTGTTTATATATTTTCTGTTTTCATTTATCTTCTTTCACACTTCTTATTCCTTTATTTATTTATATTTTGTCTTTTTTTTTGTTTGACTGATTCACTTGTGATGGGTTGTAGGTGCCTTCATAACCTGAGAAACTGGGTTGTCACAAAAGCATCATCTTAACTTGCAAGAAAGTACAGGAATTTATAAAATTTCAAGAAATGCAATTCAAGACATCCAAAGTATTACTTCAAAGTTCATAAGCTCGAAATATCAATAAGAGCCAAAATATAAGCAAAGGTACGAGGCAATCTTGCTCTTTTTGAATTAATAACTATTCTTTAAATATAAAAAATAACAGGTTGAAATACGGAAACTTCCCTACAAAATTTGAACGATCATCAACAAGAAACCTCTAAGAAGAATAGAAGCTAAGCTATCCTATCTTCCTCTAACTCTTGTTACATTTGAGCCCGAAGATTTCATTAAAGAAACCAAAATTGCATTAAAGTGCCCGATATTGTATTAGAAAGCCTAATATTGCATTAAAGAGCTCATAATTATAGTTTACATTAAAGAGCATGAGATTGCATTAGACATTATGAGATTGCATCAAAGAGATCGCGATTGTATTAGTGAGCCTGAGATTGCATTTTACATGAAGAGCCTGAAATTGCATTAAAGAGATTGTGATTGCTTTAAGGAGCCTGAGATTGCATTTTGCATTAAAGAGACCGTGATTGCATTAACTATTATGAGATTTTATTTTGATCCTGAGATCGCATTAAAGAGCCCAATGATTGCAGTTGATCCCGATGATTGCATTAAAGAGACTGAGAAGTTGCGTTGAGCCCAAAAATGCTATTTAAATAAATACGCTTTCTCTAATCATTATACATTTACCCGAAGGAGTCATAATCTAAAGACATCATTTTAACGATCTGCAGATATTATTTCATGGTCCAAGGATTTACTTTATACTTAGGGCTATTATTTCATGGCCAAGGATTTACTTTATACTTTCCATAGCCCTAAGACGTCATAGCTTACAGACATCGTCCTTACGGTTTTTCAAGGCTTAAGGGAACTTGCATGATGCATGTTTAAACCTTTATAATAGTTTACTTTACATTTAGTTAAACCTTTTATGCTCTATCTTTTATCTAGTTATATTAAAAATCGCAGGTAACGCAGACGGAAGTGGATTACAAATGAGAGCAACCTTGTTCCCATTTTTGAAACATTATCTTTCTTGTCTCTATGTCGCTGCTACTACATTGGAAGCATAATTCTGTTTTCTTTCACATCATTCACGACTATACGCCCCAATTTTTTAAACCGTGCTACTTCAACTTTTATTCAAATATCGTATTGTTAATGTATTTTATGAATCTCATTTATTCTTAAATATAAAACTACAGCCACTTCACCAACGGAGGAAGGGTGTCGAAATTCTTTCTATTAGTTCTTGCGTGGCAGCTGGTATAGACAATGAAAGGCGGGCCGACCTAATTCTCGTAAAACTTGAGATATGTAAGCAATTTAAAATCAATCGGGACATAATATTTTTCACAAATTCATCTTATTTCTTATGATCTCCATCAGACCACTTCTTCAGTAGAATAAAATTGGTGCTCTGTCAATCTTCTTTGCTCAATAATTTATTCTTTATTCTCGAGTAAAAAAGGGGTGACTGTTGACCCTCAATGCTGCTCCTTCTTTTAGTCATTTTATTAATTCTAGCATCATTTTTGTTCGTGGTGTAAAAGTACAATTCGTATTTACTTTTTATCAAATTTTGTGCAAAGCAAATATTTTCTGCATTATTTTAGTTACTAGTATTATTATTGTTAATATCATCATTTGAAAGATAATTTTTTTTATTTACTGTCTTTGCATTTTTTAACTCATGTGCCTTTTATAAATATTTGAACAAATACCTTAAAAGGTTATTGTTCTTAAAGCTTTTCATAAATATTACTATCAAATTTTCACTAAAGGAAATTATTTATTTAGCATTTATTTTTATTTTTTTGCCTTTAATAGGAGTCAAGTATTATACTAATTTTTAAGTTTTAGAATTTAATTTTTTTAAAATCATTATAATATTTTCACCTACTAAGAAGTTTTGTATCTTTTACTTTGAAAAAAGATTATTCTCCCCTTGGTTGATTCTTTCCTATTTCGACTGCCATCACCCTGCCCCTCGTTCCCTTTTTGCTCTTTCTTTCCCTTTCTATTTTAATTTTTTTCTTAACTTTTCCCAAAATTTCCTATCATTAATCATCAAAATTACTCCCTATTAAATCATTCTTTTCTTTTACTCCCATTACAAAACGTTCATGTCACCCCAATCACTCCCATTATACCATTGTTTTATTTTTATCACCTATTTTTGGGTGGAGAAATGTCTTGACCCTCTTGGTCATTCTCGTGATTTCGAGCTTTTCTCGCACCTTAGAGCTTTTCTGCAGTGACTCCTCAAGTCATTTATGACTTGATGGGACCGGTGGTTCGTTTCTCAGGTTGTTCATTTGAATATTTTTATCAATTGCTTTAGAGCATTAGCTTTTGAATTATTGACTTCAGACAATTTTCCTTGAAAACAAACTCAAAAGTAAATTTCGATTATTTTGTTAGCTTCAGAACAAAGGTTTTGGCCTAGACGAACTCTTTGTTTGGTATAGAGGGTTTCAATGTAATTTTATCTCGTTTTGCATAATTCATATATTTTAAGTTTAAAAAAATCACTTTGGTCAACTTTTGATGATTAGAACGTCGTATTGGATATCTGACTGCACCTTCAGATCACAAAGGTAGCTTTTGGTTCGAGTCTTGGGCTAGCCAGCTCATTTGGAGTCATCGTGTGGAATTATGGAAATTTAGGCTGAGGGTTGTCTTTAGTCAACACTTTACCAATACAATTTCACATCAGAATTTCATCTATGTCGTTGATTCTGAAATGTCATTTTCATGCAATTTGCATAATTGGTTTGTGTCCATGTGGTTCCAAACTCATTCTGTAGCTCTATTAGAGCAATTCTAATTAGTTGGAATTGTTTGTGCCAAGGTTCTGGTGCACGTCGCACCTATGAGCTTTTGGTCACAAGGGCTAGATCGCACCTACGATGAGCTTACAGGCCTAGGGACTTAGCACCTGCAACATAGTCTTCTCCCCTATGTGATCACACCAATGATCATTCCTCTGTAGGTGCGATGATGGCCCTTTTCTAAGTTGGTCTCACCTATGATATTTCCCTTTTGAAACAACAACATAGCACCTGCAAGCTCTTTACCATAGATGCAATTGTCGTTGGTATAAAATAAACCCAAAACTATAAAGTTTCAAAATCATAATTTTCTCCATTTTTTTCTTTCATGGGTCTTTGCATGTGAGTTTGGGTGACGTTGGTATTGCGTGTAATTACTTTTTCTTTGATTAGTGGTAAGATTTCACTCTAATCCTTGAATTTTATCCCAAAATTCTCAAATTTTTCAACTTTGTTTATTAATTCTAGCTTATTCTTAGCTTTGTTTGAGACTAAATTTTGGGTATGTATTCCTGGTATTTAGAGGAACGCTTTGATATCTTTTATTTGGAGTTTTGTTGTGGGATCCATGGGCTTGTTTTGACCTAGATTTTGGACCCACCTAAAAACCTAGCAATATGGGTATCATTTCTACCTTTTAATATGTAGATTCTTATTTTAATAGTTTTGTATTCATATAAAGCTATTTAGAGAAGTTTGAGCTAATTCTCGATACCTGTGGAGCTTTGTCTTTAGACGACAGGTAGAATATAGCTTACCAATTTTAGATTTGTCTTAAATTATAGATAATTATAATATTTAGCATGCTTGGGTTGAGATTTTAGGATTGTTGCCTTTGACCCTATCTTCTTTTCTTTTTTTTTTTTTGTTTGATTTATTCAAAATTTGCATCCTTATTGGTGTTATTATTATAGATCACCCTTTTTGGGTTCTGAGTTGGCCTTGTATTGACTTTAAAATATAGTATGGTGGGATTTTGGAAAAATGTAAGTGAATCCCAAACATTTAACTAGTCCTTAGTTATTGTAGAATAATTTGTGCTTGTACAGGGCTAGTAGAATTCGTTATAATTTATTGAATGTGATTGTACATGATATTATCATAAAAATGGTTTTTATGCATTGGTTCTATTGTTTATAGCCAAGATACCAATATCACTAATTTTAAAACCATACATGGCCTGGTGGATCATTTTTAGTATTGTATGATTTAAAATGTTATAAATTGATGGTTTTCGATGATGTTTTTACGATAAAATGTTAAAGATGGACTTTTCACTATTTTTTAACTAATACTAGACTCAGCTACACCCGAGCACTAGACATTGAGTTTTATACTAACTTTTAGTCCTGGATGAGGTTGGACATAAATTTTAAGACTTGAACTATTGATATAGACGAGAATCATGAGTTCGTATGGGTTTGTGAGTTAGTATGTGGTCTGCATGCCTTTAATAGGTCCTGCTAGTTGGACCTACGAGAACTGAATGAGGGGTATATATGTTTTTGAATAGCACCACATCATATTATTCTGAATAGTTCTATACTTTCTTGTTATTCGTTGATTATACTTTCCAATTATATAGGCGGCTGGAGGGTTTGTATTCACTTGTTTGCATCCCTCGGGTGTATAGGGATTTGTTGGGATTGTAGTTTACTATTTTCATTATATTGAGTTCTTATATCAATTATTCATAACTTCTTCAAATTTCCTTATTTTTTGGTATTATGTCATAATTAATTGATAGCAGATTCTTCTTTCTTATGTCCTATTATTAAGGTTACCGGCTCACTGCCATATCTATTTTTTTCTATCTCTATTTATTAGTTGATGATCGATTCAGGTATGTTCTTTTTCTATTTTACTTGAGTCTCCAACCTTGTTCTCAAGATGTATAGACCTATTAACCAATTTCGTGATCTGTTTAGATAGTTTCCTCTGAGTTTGCTTGACTTGTTTAACTTACTTGACTTTTCTATCATTATCTATCTATTTACTGCTTTTATTTCTTATGTGAGCTTAGTTGGCCTATGATGCCCACTGGGTACCCGATTGCTTTGACTTCTTGGTACTCATACTACACTTTTGCCTCTTTTCTGGTGTAGATCATAGTACAATAATTGAACATTAATCGTTATTTTAGGAATAATTTTTGAGTTCTTAGGTAAAGAAAATGGTTTCTGGCAACCGTAGCCTACTTTTCCTCTTTTTTATATTTATTTTCCTATTTTTTGTACTTTCAAATACAAATTATGTATTTTCCTTATGATATTTTGTATTCATACTTGGTGTCTTGTACCAAAATATCAGATTTTCGGTTTTATTTTTTCGTTTTATGTCATTGGAACTCGCTATATTTATCATATTCTACTTTTACTTACCATTTTCGTAATTGTATATCTTTTGGGTATTTCACCTATGATGGGATGCAGGTGCCCTCATAACCTTATAAATTAGGTCATGTCAAACTGGTATTAGATCCCTAGGTTCGTCGGTATCCCTAGTATATGAGACATGTCTAATAGAGTCTTGTAGATTGGTACAGAGATGTTTGTGTCCTATTTTTAGAAGGATATAGTGACATCATTAGGAAAATCACCCTCTTTTCACTTCCATGTTGAATGTTATATCCTATATGATCTCTTTAAATCTCATTTATTCTTGTTCACTCTTTCTCAGATGACACTTATGCAGTCTTTAGCAACAGCAGCTGATGGTAAGCCTTCCAACCTACCAACTACAGTACTATTATGGGGTAGGGATGGAGGTTGACCCTAATGTCGAGGACATGACCATACTATAACACCCGCTAAGGCTGTATCACATCCTAGAGCTCCAGAGTTTGAGCCTTGGCTAGTTCTGGGTTTGCAGCCACCTATGGTCGAGAGGCCATCTTATGCTTCACCTGAGCCAGTACTAACACTGGCACTAGTTCTCACGCTCGTTATTGAGGTGTTTTGTTTCATCTCTTGGTATGGTGCGTAGACATTTTATGGATGAGGCCCAGGTATCCACTCAAGGGTAAATATGGTGATCAAAGTTTAGGGGCATAGTCTGTTGTTATAGCTCATCTAATTCAGATACCTTTAGTCCCTGTAGTTCTTCCTCAGCTCATGTTTTACCAATTCATACTTTTTAAAAGCCTTTGTTAATAACCCTTACGATTATTTCTTTGTTTTGTGTGATTTCTTGCATTCTAGAGTATTTCAGCAGCTTTCCTAGGTCATATATAACCTGTTAGTCCAGTAGTCCAATACCTTAGCGGTTCGGTTGAGAGTTATATTATTTTCCCTATTTTAGAGGCTAAACTTAGGTAATCATTGACTTTAGTTAACATCCCTTTAAGACGAGCTCAAAATTAAATTCTGACAATTTTGTTAACTCTAGAACGTGAATTTTGGTCTAGATGGACCCTTGGTTTTGGTTTAGGAGCTTTTGGTGCGATTTTATCTCGTTTGACGAGATAACAACTTATCGGGTTTAAAAGTTTGACTTTGGTCAATTTTCGACGATTAGAGCCTTGAGTCAAAATTTGACGATTCTTTTAGATATAAAATGCCAAATTTAGGTTAGTGGACCTTTACTTTGGTTCCCTGAGTTGTTCATTTAAATTTACTATGGTGTCTAATTCAAAGTTAGAGTTGCCAACTTTATTGTAAAAACCCCGTGAAACCCAAGACTTCTAGTTTTTAATTAGTATTTAAAAAATATATAATAATTTACTATCTTTTTTAAAAATATTTTGAATATTGAAAAATCATTTTTTGGACTACAAAATATTTAATTATGATAGTTTATAAGAGTTTTATATTTTCTTAGTATCCCAATAAAATTAGTAGGTAAAGTTATGTTAAAAAATTAATATTTTACAAGGTAAGTGTTATTAAAAATAATTTGTAATTAATTATAATATATTTTAAAATTTTTATTTATCTGTTCATGCTATTTGAAGGCTTCTCAAAGAGATTTTTCTTATTTGGTACGTAAAATTTTTCGTTTTATTCTTTAATTTTGATAAGTTATGGGATTTTTGTTCTTTCCTTCCTGGGCTATTTTGAGCCCAATTCATATCCTAATTCTACTTATTTTCTGATCATGAGTTCCTGCTGTTTTTGGGAATCCCGTGGTAATTTTTATTTTTGGGTCTAATTAGCGGGTCCCGCTGGCTATTTTGGATTCGATTTTCAATCTAGCTCTGAATTTGATACAAATTATACCACTAGAATTTTATTTACATGTAGATACATTTTGCTAGTTTTGAACCCGTTCAGAGCCATTTTGAGTTAGGTGAGATGGTTCCCCTGAGCTGTAGCTGTATTTTTGCTGGATAACAGGTAGGCTTCTTCAAATTACACTAGGGTATAACTGTCCTAGAGAGCATTCTTAGGTTGTGAATATTAGGTTGGCACTGTGAACACTGTCCCCTTTCCTTCTCTCTGTTTTATCTCCCTTTTTATGGCACTCGGTATTATTCAATTCCTTTGACATAGTATGGCCTTGTGAGGGTCATAGGTGTGACTCTACAAGTATAGAACACTAAAGTGTGGGTTGGTTTTTGGATTTTGGCCTTAGGTTTGGGCTTGTTGACCTGTGCTATTAACTGTAGAGTGAGCTTATGTTGGGTTGTGGGGGTAGTTTGTTGATTATTGTGGTTGTGCATACTGATACAGATTACGTCATGGATTATCATATATTGAGGGCTGAAGGCCCAACATCACCATTTTTCGAAATATTATGGCCTTGGGGGACCATTTTGGTAGATTTAGTGACTAAACTGGACTAAAAGGACTAATATGGGATTTTTTATAATTTAATAATAAAACAGGAGATATTAACTTTATTTTAGAACCGACCAAGCGTCAGGAACCCGACTTACTCTTTTCTTAATTGTTGTAGCCCAGGGTTCACACCCTGGGACCAAGAACTGTCATTTACTACTACTGCTGGCACTTGATTCCAGATCTAGGCAGTAAGTACAACATTTTTCTGATTATATCATATGGATCTAGTTGATGCACCGATTCCTGAGATACTATGACCTTGTGGTACTAAGATATCGAGATACAATGATACTGAGACACTGATATACTGATTACTGATACATTGTGATGATGATACAACGAGATATCATTGATACTAAGTTTCTGTTCCAAGGGTATGTGGTTTGAGTCTTCTAGGGGCACTACCAATGCGTTTTGCAACCGGTAAAGGGGTTCCTGTTGATGACTCCTATGGGTTCTGCCTCCAATACACAGGCCGGGAAAGGTGCATACGACTATACCTTTGACCTACCTCTACATCATGTGTTCCTTACTATACTACACTTGTTTTTCTGTATGAATCCTCTGGCGGTATGGGAAGTTGGCAAGTAAGTTTTCCTTATTTGTACTCTTCATTGATGGATGGGGGTTTTGGAAGAGTTTAATTTGTATTTTCTTTTATCTATATTTTTATTTGTTAGTGGTAGTTTTCACTCATTGATCTTCGTTATCTAGTAGGCTTATCTGTACTTGCGTGTACTTGTTATATCTTTCCACCTTCTATGCCATTGAGGTTACCGGTACACAACCTTTTCCACCATAATCTTTTTTTCTACCATTATTACCTACTTTCCTTATTATTGTTGTTATGTTGCTGCAAGGACCTTGGGTATGTACCCATGTATTACATGAGTTCCTATTTCGTTGTCATAGCTAGTAGTTCTTACTTGGTATTTGTCTTCCTTATTTGTGTAGCTAGATTCCTTTGTTGTTTTACTTACTTTCGTGACTTACTTTGTTTTCCCTCCTATCATTTACTGTAGTTATGCCTTTTATGCCCCTGGTGGGCTTTTGGGGCTTGCTGAGTACTCGTTGCTTCGACAATTAGTACCCATATTGCACTTTTACATCTTTTTTAGTGCATAAATAGGTGTGAGTTATCACCGCTAACGTCGTAAATCATGCCAGCTAATTGACTTCAGAGATACAGGATGAGCTCCAGGCATTTAGAGTTGCCTGCATATTTTTTGTTTATTTTTTATCTCTTTTGTATTCCCGAGATAAATGTATATATTATACTTTTGTATATTTTGTACTCCGTACCTTGTAGCAGCTCATGTGCACACTGACACCAGATCTTGGTAGGGTTTTGTTGACTGTGTTATCTTATACAAATTATATTATTTTATCTTTTAAATATTATTCCTACTTCAGTTACTTTTTCTTAGGTTTTTTTTCCACAATAGCTTGCTGCCTGCCTCTCCAGGATACAAGGTTTATTCGCCTACAGGTTGGATAGGAGATGCCATCATAACCTGAGAAATCTAGTCGTGACACTTTTCCTCCTCACCTACCTTTTTCAAAGCTGGATCATAAGTTTATGAGTATATTTCCAAGATTGGATCCACTGAGGTTTACTAGTGCTCCCGGAGAGAGTGATCATGATTTCATTACTAGATATGATGAGAGGTTCTCTAACCTTGGGAATTTGGAGACTAATGGGTTTGATTACACTATGTTTCAGATAAGTGGATTGGATAAGCAGTGGTGGAGATCTCATATTGCAAGTAGACCAACTCTTTTACCTCCTATGACTTAGAGTTAGTTCTTCAAGATTTCCAAGGATAAATATATATCTCGTGCTGATAGGGAGAAGATGAGAGATGAGTTTACACAATTATAGAAGTGATCTATGATGTTGCAGATTATGAAGCTTTTATAGTCGACTTAGGCAGAAAGGTTCATCACTTTGCTTGTGTACTAAGGCTCAAGCTTTATAAGACCATAATGATTCTTTTTTCTAGTATCCAATCATTTCAAATTGTATTTGAGCATGCTCGTACCATAGAGGATTTAGTTTGATGGTCTCATAAAAGTAGTGCTAAGAGGCTCCGTTATCATAGTAGTTTTAATAGTTCCCATTATAGTGATAGCAGATATGGTTCTTGGGGTAGAGGCACTCTACATCATTAGCATCAAGGTTAGTCCAGCCGACCAGTTCAGGCCTCACTTCAGACTTCTGGTGATGGTTCATAGAGTTATAGTTTTGATGGTCAATTTTTTGGGCCATACTTTAAGAGGTACTATATTTGGGGCATCCGACCGTAGTATCCATACTAGTTCAGTTGGATCATCTTATCAGGGTAGGATGATTAAAACGTGCTATTAGTGTAGTTCTATGGGCCATATTATTAGATATTTCCCTTAGCAAGATGCAATTCATCCGGTAGCTCTACCAACCCAACCTGTCTGAGTAGTGCACCCATCAGCCAGAGGTGGTAGAGTTTAGGTTAGAGGTTCTCTTCATCATGGTAGGACCAGTGGTATTGATGGTGGTTGATCAGGTGGTAGTCGTCATCAATTTTATGCCATGCTAGGTAGGCCTGAGGTAGAGGTCTCAGGTGTTGTGATCACTAGTACCACTTATGTTTGTCGTTAATCAGGATTAGCTTTATTTGATCCAAGCTCTACGTGATCTTATGTGTCTGTATATGTTACTCTTTTTTGGAACTGACTAGTGAACCATTCCATCTGCCTTTATGTTGCTACACTAGTAGGTGATTCTTTAATTGTGGACCATGTTGTGAGATCCCATTTTTTTACTATTAAGATTATGGGACTTAGGCTGACTTGATTTTGTTGGATATGCTAAATTTTGATGTAATACTGGGAATGGATTGGTTATCCCCTCACCAATCAGTCATGGATTGTTATGCCAAGATCGTTACCCAATCCATGTTCAGTGCATCCCCAGTTTTGTGGCAAGGTTCTATTAGCCATGCTGGATTATTTCTTTCCTTCAGAATAGTCAATTAGTTTTGCGCGGTTGTTTCTCTTATCATTCTTATGTTTGAGATATTAGTATCGATTCTTTATTTCCTGAGTTAGTCCTTCTGGTTAGAGAGTTTGTTGATGTATTTTTGACTGATCTACTTAGCCTACCACCTGAGCAAGATATTGATTTTACTATTGAGTTAGAGCTGAGAACCAGGCACATCTCCATTTTTCCTTATCATATGGCTCTATTTGAGTTGAGAGATCTTAAGTTTTAGCTTCAAGATTTATTGGGTAAGGGTTTATCAATCCTAGTTTATCACCTTAGGTTTCTCTAGTTCTATTAATTAAGAATAAAGATGGCTCGATGTGCATGTATATCGACTATTGGTAGATAAATAGGGTTATTATAAAGAATAAGTATCCAATACAAGGAGAGATGATTTTTTTTTATCAAC
>JBDJHY010181733.1:0-12067 GCA_039654485.1 Withania somnifera
GTGAATTGTGGTAGTGGAAAAGCCTAAGTTGGTGAACTTAGGTAGTGGAGGTAGGCAAGGCCGAACCACTATAAATTTCGGTGTCCATTTATTTACAGCTTTCTTCTTAACTCCATAAATTCTGCAAAAAGTTTCGAAATTCCTACACACTATTCACCCCCCCTTCTAGTGTGTTGTGCACTCTAAAAATATCCAACAAATATTGCAGAAGTTCCACCAGTTCCTGTAGCACCTATTGTGGCACCAGCTGCCGTGCAGATAGCAACACATATTCCCACACCTACTATTGCATCGTCTATAGATATTCGCAGTGTGCTGTGGCAGTTACTTAGTTCCTTGGGAGGCCCTCCTACAGATACGACACAACTAGTAGTCTCGGTAGCATAGCCTATAGTGTAGACAGTCCCACCAGTTGTACCAGAAGTTACTTATATACATGTCCAGGTTTTTCCAGTACCTACCGTTGCTCTTATTTTTTGGGCAATATTCAGCCATGCCAGACACAAAGAAGAATCTCTTAACTAAGTTTTTGAGATTGGATCCCCCTAGATTCACTTAAGCACTGGGGAGGATGCTCATGAGTTTATGGTTGAATACAAGGAGAGATTGACTAATATGGGAGTATTATAGACCCATGGAGTAGCTTAGATGCGTAGTACAGCCAAGTCATGGATGCAGGCATTCTTAGTTTGCATATCTGCCAATTCATTATAACTAACTTGGGCTGATTTCTATGAGGTATTTATGAGGAAGTTCATTTTCAGGGTTAAGAGAGAATGCCTAACGGAAGAGTTTTAGAAGTTAGAATAGCAAACAATATCAGTGGTAGAGTGCGAGGACAAATTCCATTAGCTATCAGTTTATAGGGTTGAGTTCATACCGACAGAGGCGGAGAGAGTCTGCAGGTTTGTATATGGATTAAGGGATAGGCTCTATGAGATGGTGTCCTTATTGATTTCTGACGGTCGTCCATTCCAGGACATAGTTGATCATGCTAACTTTATGAAAGCCCTCCATCGTGAGTCTCATTAGCACAATGAGAATAGGCAATGATATTAGGGAGGTTATAGTGGGTCTCGTTCTGGGGATCGTGGTCAATTTCATCAGTTGCAGTGCCAGTCTAGTAGGCCGGTGCAGACATCACTGTAGGTTTCATCTCGGTTGCCTGTACAGTTTTCCAGATGGGTCGGTTCATCGCAGTAGAGTGGACATATGTGTTCTAGCAGAGGAGCCTAAAAGAGTGGGCAATATGGGCCATGTTATGAGTCTGTCCTTATAGGCCATTATGATAGATATTGTCCTCAGAAGGGAGCTATTCAGCTGGCTATAGTAGTTGCACAACTAGTAAGAACGGTGCCTCCGCCAGCTAAAGGTTGGGCACATGGTGGTCATAGAGATGGTGGCCAATGTGGTAGGGGCGGTGGTCAACATAGAAGTGATCTCTAGCTATATGTTGTTCATGCTCGACCAGAGTATGAGGCCTAGGCCTCTGAATCGGTGATTATAAGTTTGATATTTGTGTGTTCTATACCTACGTCAGCCTTAATTGATCTTGGGTCTATATGTTCTTATGTGTTATCTTATTTTGCACCCAGTTTGGGGTTGCCCAGTGATTTGATTTCTGTGCCTATGCATGTTGCTACCCCAGTAGAGGATTCTTTAATAATGTATTATGTAATCTGATCTTATTTAATTTTTGTTGGCAGGTTAGACAAATGGGATGACTTGATATTGCTAGATATGGTGGATTTTGATAGCATACTGGGTATCAACTGGTTGTCTCCACATCATGCAGTTTTGGATTGTTATGTCAAGACTGTTACTTTAGCATTACCAGGTTCACCTCGAGTGATGTGGCAAGGTTCTAGTAGCTGTGCACCGATATGTTTTATTTCTTGCCTACAGATTAGGACGCTAGTAGGGAGAGGGTGTTTTGCATATTTAGCCTATGTTCATGATATACAGGTTAACACCCCTACTCTTGAGTCAGTCCCTATTGTATTTGAGTTTCTTGATGTATTTTTGACCGACCTACTAGGCCTACCACCAGAGCGTGATATTGAATTTGCTATTGATTAGAGCTGGGCACTAAGTCCATTTCTATTGCTCCTTATCATATGGCTCCTGCTGAGTTAAGGAACCTGAAGATTAAGCTCTAGGATTTGTTAGGTAAAAGTTTTATTCGTTCTAGTGTGTTACCTTGGGGTGCACTAGTTTTATTTGTAAAGAAGAAAGATGGTATGATGAGAATATGTATTGACTACCGCCAGCTTAATAAAGTAACTGTGAGAAACAAATATCCTATGCTGAGGATTTACGACCTATTTGATCAGCTTTAGGGAGCAGCAGTGTTTTTACTAAAATTGATTTGTGGTATGGTTATAATTAGTTGCATATTTGCACAGAGGATATTCCTAAAATAGCTTTCAAGACCCGCTACGATCACTATGTGTTTTTTGTTATGTCTTTTGGACTATGAATGCTCCAACAACTTTTATAGAATTGATGAATAGGGTGCTTAAGCCCTACTTGGACTAGTTCATGATTGTATTTATCGATGATATCTTGGTGTATTAATAGAGTAAGTCTAATCATGAGCAGCACTTGAGATTGACTCTCGAGGCACTGTTGAAAACATAAGTTGTATGCTATGTTCTTGAAGTGTGAGTTTTGGTTAGAATCTCTTGCATTTTTAGTGCATGTAGTGTCAAAAGATAGGATTAAAATTGAAGATTCAGGCTATACATGATTGGCCAAGATTGACTTTTATTTCTGAGATTCATAGTTTTATAGGTTTGGTCGTATATTATCGATGTTTTTTTGAAAGGCTCTCTTTGATTGCAGAACCATTTACCAAGTTAACCAGAAAGGAAATTGCCTTTTAGTGGTTTGAGGATTGTGAGTTAAGCTTTTCTAAGCTCAAGGACTTATTGAGTTCAACTAAAGTTTTAATCTTTTCTAGTGGAGGGTCAGGGATTTTCTATGTATTTTGATGTTTCTTGTATTGGTTTGGGTTGCGTCCTGATGTAGCAGGGTCGAGTTATTGCATATTCTTTGAGGAAGATAAAGATGTATGAGCGTAACTACCCCAAGCATGACTTAGAATTGGGAGCGGTAGTATTTTTGCTTATAATTTGGATGCATTATTTGTATGGGTTCAGTGTGAGATCTTTACTGACCATCACAGTCTTTAGTAAATTATGAGTCAAAAAAGTTGAATTCCAGGCAGCAAAGGGGGATTAAGCTACTGAAGGACTACAATATCTCTATCCTATATCATTCGAGCAAGGCAAATGTAGTGGCTGATGCCTTGAGTTAAAAGGTTGTTAGTATGGCCAGCCTAACAGCCTCGTTAGTTTCGGAGAGGCCGTTGGCGGTAGAGGTCTATTCATTGGCTAACTTGTTAGTTAGGCTTGATCTTTTAGACCCTAGGCATATATTGGCATGTGTTGAGGACAAATCATCCTTGATAGAATAGATACATAGCGTAAGTTCAAGGATAAGTAGTTGGTGACTCTTCATGATCATGTTTTAGTGGGAGAAGTCAATAGTGCTTCTATTGGCATAGATAGTGCCCTTTGGTATAATGGGCTTGTATGTGTAGCTCTGGTTGGTGACTGGAGGTAGTTTATCTTACATAAGGCACACAGTTTTAGGTATTCTATTCATCCTGCTATAGCCAAGATGTAGCATGACCTATCACAATTGTATTTGTGGAAGGGGATGAAGAGGGATATTGCTGAGTATGTTTCTAAGTATTTAAACTGTGAACTAGTTAATTGTGAGCATCGGCTACCAGATGGTTTAATGCAAAGACTTCCTATCCTAGCTTGGAAGTGGGAGTGGGTGACTATGGACTTTGTTTCTGGGTTTCCATGAACTAGCAGAAGTTTCAATATAGTTTAGGTCATTTTACATTAGCTGAAAAAGTCAACGCACTTCATTCCTACTCATTCCTCCTATAATACTGAGCATCTAGCTAAAATCTACATTCGTGAGATGGTTAGATTTCTTGGTGTGCCAGTCTCTATCATTTCTGACAGAGGCACCCATTTCAAATCAAAGTTTTGACGGGCAGTTTAGGGAGATTTGTGTACCGAGGTGCATCTAAGCACAACTTTTCATCTGCAAGCTAATGGTCAGTCTGAGCTGACTATTTAGGTGTTGGAGGATATATTGAGAGCTTGCGTGATACACTTTGGTAGTGCTTGGGATCAGTACCTACCACTGGCGGAGTTTGCTTATAATAATTGTTATCAATCTAGCATTGAGATGGCACCATTTGAGGCATTTTATGGTAGGCGGTGTAGATCATCTATTGGTTGGATTGATGTTTTTGAGGCTAGATTCTAGTCAACAAACTTGCTGTGTGATTCCTTTGATCAGGTTCAATTGATTCAGGATAGGTTGAGGGCAACCCAAAGTAGGCAAAAGAGCTATGCTGATAGTAGGATTTGTGCCTTAGAGTTTGGAGTTGGTGATAAGGTGTTTCTATAAATATCTCCTATGTGAGGTGTGATAAGGTTCGGTCGGTTTGGGAAGCTTAGTTCCATGTATATCGTGCCATATGAGATTTTTGAGAGGGTTGGTAATGTTGCATATAGGTTGGCACTACCTCCTATGCTGTCAGCTGTGCATCCAATATTCCATGTTTCTATGTTATGGTGGTATATGCCCGATAAGTCATATGTTATCCATGAGGATTTAGTACAGTTGGATGAGAATCTATCATTTGTTGAGGAGCCAATGAATATTTTGGCTAAAAAGGTGAGGAAATTGAGTTCTAGGGGATTCTAGTAGTCAAGGTGAAGTGGAGTCACTGTTCGGTCGAGGAAGCTACATGGAATATCGAGAGTAAGATGTAAAAGTAGTATCCACAGATGTTTGAGACATCAGGTACATTCTTTTCGCAGTTATTTCATGCTTTTACTTGACTTTTGAGGACAAAAGTCCTTTTAGTAGTGGATGTTGTAATGACCCTCATGGTCATTTATGATAAATACACAATGTTTTGTATTCTAGAGCATTTCAATAGTTTCCCTAACTCATTTATGACTTGCTAGGACCGACAGTTCAGATCCCTGGCGGTTAGGTTGAAAAATATCTCAAATTCCCTATTTTAGAGCCTAAAACTAAGTACTCATTGACAAAAGTCAACTTTTCTTCAAGACGATCTCGGAATTCAATTCCATTAGTTTCATTAGCTGTGGTGTACCAAAAAAAGTCAGGATTGATCTTAAGTTTGTGTTTTGGGGGTTTTGTTTGTAAGTTATGCAAAATTGTGGATTTTAATTATATTTGTAGCCTAAAGAGGATCTTGAGTGGAATTTTGATGTTCGACGTGTCGGATTGGAATTCTGACACTTCCAACATCTCTTGAATGATGATTTTAGGCTAGGTAAGGTGTTTGTACAATTTTTGGACTTGTCGTTGCATTTTGAGGTGTTGGTGAAGAAGTGCACTAATGGCTACATTTCATTTAAGAGGTCATTTGTTCCATAAAAGACCACATATTTCAGTTTCGTCGATTCCATTAAATCCGGAATATCATTTCCATGCTATTTGCATAACTGGATTGTAAAATTAGACTTCGTTTGATCGCCGAACCCCTGGTGTAAAATATGAAATTTTGCTGCAGTAACCTGCACCTGGTACAGGTACTCCTTCAGTGTGATTGCAGACTCCTTAACGCGATCACGATGAGCTAAGGTCTTCCTCTGCGCGATTCTGGTCCACTAGGTGCAATCGCAATGTATCCCAGGAAATACGTCTTTGCAATCTCAATTCCTTCACGCAATCGCAATGCTTTATAATGTCGTTCAGCACGATCAGGATGCATCGCGCCTAGTAGTATATATTTTTCTGCACGACCTCCCTTTATTATTTAGTAGCCATACTTTGTTTTGTTCCATTCTTGAGCAAAAATAAACCCTCAAACAACAATTCAAGGTCAAGGAAGTCCTCACATCATTCCCCTTTCGATTCTACACGAATTTAGGTAAGTTTCCTTCTCTTCTTCTTCCTTATTTTCTTAGTTTCATCCATTAATAGCCTAAATGTTGAGGTTGATGAAATCATCACATAACTTGTTTATTTTCATATAATTCTTCAATAATTAGATATATACTACTCCTAAGACCGATAATTCATCATGATTCCAATGTTATATTCATAAAAAATAAATCTTTGACCTTTTTAGGGTCAATTCTGTCCAGGCTAATTTGAAGCCCTTCCCGTGTTCACATTGTGCTCAATTTGGACCACAAGTTCTTGGTAGCGTTGGGGACCCCATAGTGAAATTTATTTTTAGTTTCAGAGAGCGAGCCCTACAAGCCCATTTTAGGCTCGATTTTAGGCCCAGCGGAACTTAGCATAAAATACATTGTTTGACTCATATTAACATATAGAATTTATTGACGCAAGTTTCAACTCATTTGGAGATTATTTGATATCAGTTGGAGAAATATTTGTGAGATTACACTGCTTTGTCTTTGGACAGCTGGTAGGCGGGGCTATCTATGGGCTTACAGGTTTAATAACTGCACTAAATAGCATCCTTAGGTTGGTTATCAAGGTTGTATAGTACCCGAGTACCATTCTTTTGCCTGTTCCATGCTGGTTTGATATTTTGGCACCTGAGTGATATGGGGCCTGAGACTTTGCATTTGATTAGAGATACCTATGCAAGGCATGGGCGGTGGATAATTCATGATTATACGTTGATCTATATATATGTTGTTGATATGCTGTGCATTCATGACGTGAGACACCAAGCCTAAGGCTCCGATGAGTATGCATTGGGGTTGGGTAATATCATCTCGTGATTTATAAGCCATGATGGCTAGCGGATGATTTGATGATAAAGTTTCATAGCGATACAAAGAAATAAATGATAACACTTTAATAATAATATAATTAATAATCTGTTACTATTTTTGTCCCAACATTTTATCGAGTACCCGGTAATACTGTTTTCACTTGTTTTAGTACAAGCCACACCCTAGTACCAAGAAAAGTATCTTTTTACTAATAAATACTGGAACTTAAGACCTACTCCATTCAGCAGTAAGTACAGCGCTGGGACTTGAGACCATATCATATGGCAGTTAGTACAACTTTTTGATACTCGTGGTACTAGCAATTGTGGAAATAATATGATATTGGTTAATGAGGACCATAGGTGATACTACCATATATATCGTCATTGAATGCCTTGACTTACCGAATATGGCTAGCGGATATTACTGATATGAGGCACTATGTGCTGGTGAGATAACACTGATATGCGACACTATGTGCTGGCGTGATAACACTGATATGAGGCACTAGATGTTGGCGAGATAACACTATTGTGGGGCAATATGTGTCAATTATGATTTAATGTGGTTCTAAAATTGGGATTTGAGGTTCTGATAACGACCATGTGTATGTTTACTTTTCTGCACTTATTTTCTTCAATGTGCTTATAGGTCGGAATAGGGGCCCTATGGATGAGCATGTTTCAGTGTATGCTGCGCTTCCTTATGGGGGACTTATAAGCATTTAATTGCTTTACTTTATTATCTGTATCACTGTACAGTTTCCCTTATTGGCTACTTCTTGTTTCATATCTACCCTTTCACTTGAGGTTATCAGTATACCGACCATGTTCTACTCCTATCTTCTTTGATCCCTATTTTTTGTGTTATCTTTCACATATGTTGTTGCAACGATGCCGCGTACGTTCTCTTTCATTGTTTGAGAACTTGTTATTTGATTAGCTAATGATATAAGTCTATGTGACACTTGATTTTTACTTGAGCTGTTAGCTTTCCCGTATTGTACTATTTGCTTCTGTGACCCTTTTCTTGTACTATGTTATATACTTCTTTTATTATATTTATATGCTCACTAGTCCCTCGAAGCCTACTAGGTATAGGTTGCTTCGGCGGTTTGTACTCATACTATCCCTGCACATGTGCATATTCAAGTACAGGTTCCCATTCGTGATATACAGACAATTGTTCATTCGAATTTTATTCATATCAAAGATTCAGGGTGAGCTTGGCATCTAACTTGTTCCTACTTCTCTTCGAACGTATGTTTTGGTTGATCTCTATTGTATTTTGGAGACATTCTTATACTACACTTATCTCAGTCTTATCATTTCTATAATTGGTGGTTCGTTTGACATTGATACCAGATTTTGGGTAGTTATTTCATTCATTAAGACTTCCGCAAAGTATTATTATATTTTGGCTTTTGATATACTTTTGCATTTAATGTAGTAGTCCACCGCTTCGGCTTTGAACTATGGGATTTGGTTTTCCTACTTGTGGTATAGTAGGTGCCATCATAATCCGCGAAAATGGGTCATGACACCTATAGTGAAATTTCTTTTCAATTTCGGCAAACGGACCCCACAAGCTTGTTTTAGCCCTGATTTGGGTCCAGTATGGAACTTAGCATAAATTAGACTGTTAGACTCAAGTTAACGTATAGAATACTTTGCCTTAAGATTCAGATCATTCAAAGATCATTTGATATCAGTCGGAGAAATATTCATGAGATTATAGTGCTTTGTCGTCGGACCACAGGTAGGCTCAGTAGGGCTATCTCTGGGCTTACAACTTTAATAACTATACTAAATAGCATCTGTGGGCTGGGTAGCTAGATTTAATAGTATTCCTATATCGATATTTCTTCCGTTCCTTGTTGATATTGATCTGTGGGCACCCCAAGTGATATAGGGCTCTAGACTTAGCATCTGATTAGAGGTACTTGTACAAAGCATTGGATATGGATGTTTCATGATTATATGTGATATATATATACATGTTGTTGATTTGTTGTGTATTTATGGCAAGAGAGGTTGGGCATATGGCTCTGATGAGAGGTGTATTGAGGCTGGGCTGCTATCACCACTTGATTTTGAGCCGCTGAGGCTAAAGAAATATTTTTTTAAATGATGATGAATAAAGATATGAGCTAAGAAAGCGGAATACTTGATAATAATATAAGTAGTTGGTTTTGCTTACTGATTTAAACTAGATATGGTATTGAGGACCCGATAATACTATTTCTACTTGTTTTAGCCCAGACTTTACACCCTGACAATGAGAAATATCACTTGACTAAATAATGTTGGCACTTAACTCTGACCCAGAATCGACATGAGTAAAGTGCTGGGACTTGAGTCCATCATCGTATGACAGTGAGTACATCTTTTGACACTTGTGGAACTATTGGTTATCGACACATAGAGATACCCAATTTATTGATGATTTTATTGAGATATGATGATCTACAGGCTTGTACACCTTGATTGGTCGAGTTGGACCTGACAATATTACTAATAGGCAGTACGAGATGCCAGACTTGAGACCTTAAAGGCTCTTTGATTTAGGATGTGAGGATATAATTACATTAGAGTTGTACGTAATGACGCACCCCCATGGACATGGCTTTGGGCCTCCACATGACCGGAAGAGGGGGTATATGGAGTACGGGGATATTATATATGCCTAGAAATTTAGGGAAGCTCTGCCTGCTGGACCTACGGGTACTGGAGGAGATGCGTACAGAGGATGGTTACTTCATGTATTGTTTTTACTTTCCATACTCTATTTCTTCAGTGCACCTTGGCTGAGATGTAAGGCCTACGGTGAATTTTTTTGTTGGTGTATATTGCATTTCTTTCATGGAGACTTGTCAACATTTTATTTGCATTACGTTACTATTCTTCTTATCGTTTAGTTGTTATTATTGGATAGATTATACTTCATTTTATGTGGAATTTGTTCCTTACACTCATATTTAGTTATTTATCCCTTCACTTGAGGTTTCCGGTATACCGACCGTGTTCTACTCCTATCTTCTTTGATTCTTATTATTCACATATGTTGTTGCAAGGATGTAGGGTACGTTTTCTTTCATTACCTAGGATTCTGTTATAAGAGTATTTGGATATTTGTCTATATGATACTTGATTCTTATTTGAGTAGCTACCTCCCCTTGTTGTAATATTTGCTTCTTTGACCTTTTTATTGTACCCTATTATTTACCGCTATTATTATTGTTATGAGACTGGACCCTCAAAGCCTACTGGGTATGGGTTACTTTGGTAGCTTGTACTAATACTACACTTTCACATGTACAGATCCGAGTACAAGTTCCCATTTATGATATACAGACAATTGTTTTGGTTGAATCTTATTCACATCGGAGATTCAGGGGGAGCTTTTACATCCAACTTGTTCCTGCTTCTCTTCTGACTTATGTTTTTGATGATCTCCATTGTTTTTGGAGACATCTTTATACTACACTTACTTCAGTTTTATCATTTCTGTACTTAGTGGTTCGTTTGACGCTAATACAGAGTTTAGGTAGTTATTTCATTTTTTAAGACTTTCGCAAAAATAGTATTTCATCTTGACTTTTGATATTCTTCCGCATTTAATATAGTAGTCCTCCACTTCAGCTTCAGACTTTGGGGTTTAGTTCTCCTACTGGTGGTATAGTAGGTTCCATCATGATTTCCGAAATCGGGTCATGATAAATTTTATATCAGAGCTTAGGTTTGTCATTGTCAGTACTCAGAACCAATGTCTAGTAGAGTCCGGGATGAACGCAGAGACGTTCATGGCTTATCTTCAGAAGGCTATTGTGGCATTTAAGGAATGACTTCTCCTTCTTAATTTTGATTCGTTTGTTTCTTCTTTAGATGTTTCCCCTTAAACTTATTTGTTCATATTCATTCTTCTGCAGTGGGTGCATTCAAACACTCCCTTCTAGCAAGAGCAAGTACTCCATACCAGTAGCTAGGACACCTATGAGGGGAATAGGCTAGGAGCTCTACAAGGTTAGAGGACATGTTATGGTCATCATGAAATCTAGAGCTCAGGATGCGAGCAGGGGGGGTAGTTCCGGCCACATACCAATGGTTATAAGATATTCTGTTATAACATACAGTGGAGTTGACATTAGTTTTGGTACTAACTGGATTTTCAAACTCGCCAGTTTTACAGAGTTTGTTGCGTGAGATTTCAGGTGTAGTAAGGGGAGTAGCACCAGTAGAAGTACCTCCTGTCTGGGGCGATGATTCACCAGTATAAAGAGAAATTAGGAGTCTGCACCAGGTTCAGATGTTCGTCATTGAATATGAGGTTCATCTTTATGAGATAGTTGAGCGTACTACCATAGTTTTCCCCACTGGTCGAGACAAATAACATAGGCGGATGGTTTGATTATGCCTCTTTGGGTAGAGATAGACCCCTTGATAATGGCTGGACATTCTTTTTCTCAGGTGTTGGCCCGTGCGAAGTTAATGGAAAGATTGTGCAAGGAGGCTTCCGGAGTGAATGGTTGCAATAATTAATCCTCCAGCCAGTCGGGTGCTGGTCATAGTTCTTGTAAGAATAAGCTATCAGGGAGGTACTTTTAGTGCGACATGGAGGGTCATTATGCAAAATATCTCCCCCAACCATGTAGGATTCATCGTAATTCACATTGTGTTAAGACTAGTGGTACTAGTGATACCTTGTCCAGAGATTAAGATCAGCTAGGGTTATTTGTGGCTCAGACTTTGTCACTATAAATTCTCATGGATTCACCATAAATTCAGGTTGCACCATATATTTCAATTGAGGTTTAGCTCGAGGTAACGGTTCAGAGATCTGAGCAGATTGCAGACGGTATTCCTGTTATGGCCTTAGGCTGGGGTGCTCAAAATTTTAGGCCAGAGAATTTTTGGCTGTGTAGGAGATTGGGTTTATGTTGGAGTGAGGCAGCCCTAGTTATTCATGAAGGGTGTGCCCCGAAGACCCTATGTGCTATAACTCTAGAGTAATAGGTCATCATGGTAGAGAGTGCCCCTAGCGAGGGGTAATTCAATCTTCCATTTGGAGTGTACCTGTAATGACCCTCATTGTCTTTTATGATAAATACACAAAATTTTGCAATCTAAAGCATTTTAACAGTTTCTCCAAGTCATTTATGACTTGTTTGGACCGACAGTTCAGACCCCTGGCGACTCAGTCTAGAAAAATCTCAAATTCCCTATTTTAGAGCCTAAAACTAAGTAATCGTA
>JBDJHY010181750.1:0-12067 GCA_039654485.1 Withania somnifera
TTAAGCTGCCTGCTTGAAATTCCTTCTGTAATCTCTCATATTTAATTCGTTTTAGCTCCAAACTTCTTCCTTTTTGCGTCAAATAATTCCTACACCATAATATAGCATATTAGCACAATATCAAATATTTATTACTCAAGAAACAAATAAAACTATTAAGATATGAGCAAATAATGGCTAAATATATGATAATTTGGCCCCTCGTCAAAATCCAAAGTAATTCTAGCAGCTTCAGCTAATCAAGAAAAGTGCAAAATAGTGGTGTAGCTTCACAAGAACCAAAAATGAGGGAAAACTTGAAGCTATAAGGAATACCGAACCAATATCCATTTGAGAAAATTCCATAGAGCTTTTTCTGCCAAATAAGTGATCATTAGAAGGATATGAAGCATAATTGTTGGAATTCAGAGTTAAAGAACAAAGCTTGCTGGTCTTGACAGTAAGCTTAGCTGGACCTATATTCAGTTTTTTCCTATTCATTTTAAGATATTCAGTACATCACAAAAGAGGCTTCCAATTCTTAATCTTTGTATACAAGTAGCAAACATTTCAAGTATGGATTATCATATCAAGAAAAAGCAAGTAAGGCCAGTCACATTTTCACTTAAACAAATCCAAGGCTGACAACAAACGAGTCTAAAGGAACAAATAACATCTTTGGAACCTACAAGTTTTGATTTATCACAAGACCAAATAGCTGAAAGAGTCACTTTAAACAATTACAATAAGGCTAACCTACTTTTAATAACCTAGGAATATGACCTACTTCTACTATCATTATCTCATCCTTCCTTGCTTGTTTCATTACCTTCATTCTCCAATTCTTTCTCCTCATCAGTTGTTTCATCCTTATCACCTCATTCATCCTCTGTAGTTATTTCTTCCTCAATATTTGTGATGGAAATTATCTCATCATCAAAAACTTCTTCTAATATATGTCGAAGATCTTTTATATTGATTCCAATTGAGTCTATTGTTTAATGAACATCTGCGATATCGTTTTGGCATGTCACATCTAACACATTCTCAATTTCAATCCTACCCACATGCTTAGTCTTTATAACCACCCACCAATCAGCCTTATCTCTATACAATAGATGTGGAGCATAATACACTTGCTTAGAATTTTGAATAAAGACAAATGGATCATACCGATCATATTGTCTCGTGTGCTTAACTTCAATTATAGTGTGTTATTGATTTTCTCTGGTACATCTATGTGATGGATCAAACCACTTACACTGAAATAGTATAATGTTTTTCTCCGTCCAACCAGGATATATAACTTCAAGAATCTCTTGTATGACACCATAATATTCAACAATTTGTCCATTACCATCGACATCACCTTGACCACATACTGCTATCTTATTAGTTTTCATATACCTAGAAACTTCTTCAATGTGAAACTTGAAACCATTCACACAATACTTATTTATCTTCTGAACTTCAGTTTTAGGCCCAAGTGCAACATCTGTCTCCAATTTAAATGTTTGACATTACTATATTCATCAAGAACCTACATCATGTTCATTAAAAATATAGAATTTTAGTACATGAATATATATATTATACTTATGGATTCAATATGTGATTTGACACTTAACTATTTGCTCAGTCAATCCAAAAACTTTGTATATACCCATGTGGTTATGAATGAACTATTTAAGGTGCAATGAAGATTTAGAGTTTAAATTCACTTAATAATTTAAAAACACAATTCTACACTTACTTAAGATATGGTTCAATTTCATGACAATTCAGCAAAACATGTGTCACTACTAATTATTTTTCCATAGTAGTGAGACCTCGCCCTTGACGTGTTTTTAAACCTTGACCAGGATGATTAAAAATTACATTACGGTGGAAACCTATTATCACTATCTCTGTTATCATTACGATTGGGCCTGTATTTTGTACAAGGCACTTCATCCCCAAAGTAGTAAGAGCAAAAGTGGGCAATTTCTCTCGAAATATAAGCTTCACAAGTTGATCCTTCGATCTTTCCCCTTTTCTTGACAGTTAGTTTGCATTTTTCAATTGTCTTGTATAATTGCAGGTTATATAAATATAGTAATAGTTGTTAAAAGATTTAACAAAATATTATAAGGGATTATTACCTCTTAAATAGACCATCCACCTTGTTTAAACTGGGCCCCCAAGGTGTGACTCTTGTACAAGGTGAATTGGGAGATGTTCTGTCACATAAAAAAGTTCGGTGGAAGAATCTTCTCAATTTAATAATGATGACAGGAATATTCTACTCCATCATTTTCAAACTACTCTCTAATAAAGTGCCAGAACATAATTCTATGAAGAAAAAACTTATTTTCTATGATTGGTTTCCATGAACTATTGGGAAGGTGGCTAAAAGCAATAAAAATCAAGGTTTTTATGAAAATATGGCAATCATGACTTTTCATACCGATCAACTTTCCTTAATCTAGATTTGTTCTCTTTTTAAAACTCGAAGCATAGTCCTCGGGCATCCTTAAATTCTTCACCCACTCACAAAATTTTCATTTCCCATCTAATGTTAATGAAAAACTAGCCTTTGTCTTAAACACTTTACTATTTTCATATTGTTGCAATCACAACTCTTTTTTCTCCTACAATATTCTTACAGGTCTATTCTAGCCTTTGGATTGTCTTTTGTCTTGCCCTTAACATCCATGACTATGTTGAGTAAATTATCAAAATAATTTTTTTCAATATTACATCACATCAAGATTATATTACAAAAAGTTATCATTCTAATATGGTAACTTCAAGTGCTCTATTTAGTCCAATTATTTTCAATACCATAACCAGGAATTTTAGAAGGTGGAGTCTTAGTAATTTTAGGCAAGTGACAAACTATCTCCCAAATCTCATGACTAACAATGATAGTGGTGGAAGATCATTTTCAATCTTATTCTTTCTGAATAATTTTTTCTTTTTCCTAAATTAATGATCCATTGGTAAAAACTGACAATGACAATCAAATCAACAAATTTTACGGCCATGTTTCAAAGCGAATGCTTTACTATTTTTCATGCAATATCGACAAGCTAACTTTTCAGCCATCATCCAACCGGAAAACATACCATACGTAGGAAAATCATTAATAGTCCACATAAAAGAAGCATGCATAACAAAGTTCTGCTTAGTAGATATATGATATGTCACTACACCTTCAAACCACAATTGCTTTAGCTCAATCTATCAATGGCTGCAGATAAAAACCAATAAAATTTTTTAGATTACGGGGACTGGGATGATAGAAGTTAGGATTATGTAGGGGCATGTCATGCACATTTCAGGTGGAAGATTATATGGAGTAACGAAAACAAGCCAATAAAATAGTGTGAAATCATTTGCATACAGACCCAATCTTACATTTCTTGATTTCCTAGAAAATTCAGGATATACTCGATCAAAATGCTTCCAATCTTCTCCATCTGATGGATGAGACAACACACCTGATGGCCTTCTATTTTTACTGTGTCGTCTCATATGTAGGACAGAACTCATCAAAGCATACAACCTTTTAAACAAAGGTATAAGAGGTAAATAGTGAATCGCCTTAATTGGAACCAATTTCCCACCTGGAGTATGCTTAGAAAGAGCATATCTAAAAAACATACAATTTTCTAGATCATTATCATTCTTATAAAACGACATGCAACTATTTACACAACAACCAATTCTATCATAAGACAATCCTAACTTGGAAATCAATGTCTATGCCTAATAAAAATTTTGAGATATGTCAAATTCTGGGTCAACTAGTTCCCTAATAAGATCTATCATAGAGACCATAGCATACTAATTTGATTTGAGACTCATTAGTCTAACTTCAATTAATAAAGCAGATTGTGAACTTCCTTCACATAATGGACGACTAGCCTTTTTAATTTGTTCATTAAAAACGTCTTGCTTTTTTATTAGGAGCATCTTCTAAAAACTCTTTGGGTTTCGTCCCATACTGAAAACCAAAAGCATCGTTCATGCAGCATATCATGTGGAATCCTATCACATTGAGCCTTATCATGTTGAACTCAATCATGTTCAACCCTAGTTGGTACATGTGCAAGCCTATTATAACTAATTTAATTAATTAGCTCGAATTATCTAATTGGCATTGATGCATAATCCAAATATCATTATGTATTATATCTAACTATCCAAGTAAAAGACAATTGAAAAAAATGTGTTAATGACTGATAAACAATCAGATTTGTCCTATCTGAAGCTGATTTTCTATAGTAACTTTCACCAATACGACATTCATTTTCCTTTCAAGAGAAAAGAAATGTAGAGGTATTTGATTATCATAGAGTTGCATTCAATCACAGTAGCAATTTTAAGGTAAAAGGATGATTTTACAAACCAACCAAGTTTGCACATTGTTATGCCAATTGAAATAAAATATGTGTTCTGTTCAGATACTTAAGTGGCTAGATATAAGGTTTTTAATATATGGAATGATTTAGTTATTAGAGAGTGTAATAACAGGTAAATCGCTAAGGAAATAAATCTATGTTGGTTAAGTATTTGAGTCAATAACTTTCCAATTCCATCGCTTCTCTTGTTTCAGATCTTCACCATATCTAGAAAGTAAAAAGGACTCAATTTCCTTTATTTTTTTCCAAAAGTTCTACTAAAACACAATTTTAGAAAGAGTTGGATTTTGCTACCAAGATTTTCTTTTTCTCCAATAAGCTTTTTTACCAAATGAACTCTTAAAATTAATATATCAAATTCTAAGTTTTTCATCTTATCCATAGTGAAATTACATCCCCTAATAGTAATAGCAATCAAGAAGAATACAGTTGAATTATGCCAAAACAAAAATCTAAATATTAAAAAGAAGCCCTTTCCCTTCTATTCCCAATTCAAAAGGTATCAGGTGAAGTTATAACAACTGTAGTCCAAACGGATTCATCTGCATGAGATCATTAAACATACAACTAGCCTATTAGGCATAGTTTTAAATAGGAACAACATTTACAGGAAGGAATTAGAATTCGATACAAGAAGAATGAAATTCCGAGTGAGTGGAAATTTCTCTCAAAGCACTCAGTGGGCAATCTATTTACACAAAGAAACCTCAAATCCTTTATCCTCACTGCTTCTACTGTAGCAGTTGAATAATGCAATACAATAAAGTACGCAAAATCAAAGTGTGGACATAGATTTTATTCTATTCCGTTATGAGAAATGAAATTGAGAGATATGCTAATCGAAAAAAATCTCATGAATAGTACACTACATCTATAAAAATATTCCTGAACAAGTGAAGTAATATTTACAAATGACGATCATAAATAACAACCCATAGATCTGTTGTTACATCATACAAACCAGAAAACAAGCAGTACAAAAAATTTAAAATAACTTTACAAAAATCATTTAATCAATGGACATTTTCAAAAATAAAATGTCTACTAATCACGAGAAACACAGAGTCAAGCGGTAAACAAATTGAAATAGAGTGAGTACTAAATAAGTAGTAGCATGTGTACCAAAACGACAAGATAAAGTATTTTTACAAAACTGGCATATAAACAAAACATTTGGTTGAATATTCTGAATATAAATTTATGAATTTCTCCATATTATCCTCACTGAAAACTGAAAAGGATTCAAAGTCTCTAATACAATGACATACAAAGTGGGAAGAAAATAAATAAAGTATAAGTTTAAATTATAACAATAAAAAGTTAGAATATAAAATTGATTGAAGATTTATCTTACAAGTGAAATTTGCTAGAGACAGAGATAGGAAGAGAAGAGTTATCTATCGGAGCTTCTCACTGACGAAAAGTTAATGTTTTAGAAAATATATGGAGATTAAAAAGTACTATTAGTAAAATTAGAAGAACATGACGCGAAGAGAGGGGAAATCAAACTGGCATATGGAGTAGCATAACAAGTTCACCACTAGAAAGGATTCGGGAAACTTTTGGCTTTGGCTTCACTTCAGCTTCATGCACACTCAGACAAATATAGCATCCGACTCATGGCTGCATAGGAAAATCACATTTAAATTGAGGTAGAGACAGAAGGGAAAATCGGGTAGAGAGAGAGACGAGTGAGGGTTTAAAGAGAGAGAAGAGGGAAAATGATAAATTAAATGGATAGGTTTATTTGGTCAAGATACTTTTACTGAAAAACGACAGAGTCTGTCATTTATCTTAAAATAATTAATAAGACTAATATTTTTAATTATTATATTTATTTATGGATTTAATATATTATAACTATTAAAGAAATTATTTATTTTTATAATATTTGAAATACACAATAAAAAAATAAATGATGAAATCCGTCGCTTTTTAAAATACTAATTTTTTTTAAAAAAAAAATTAAAATGGTGGAGTCCATCGTTTATATTTTGATGCAAAATACCTCCAAAAGGAATGACGAGCAAGGCAATAGAGTCCATTTATTTTTAATAAAGAAAAATTAACTCTAAAGATAATAATTTCATAAAATGATGGAGCCCAACTCATTTTCTGTAGTTTTTTTGATGAAGGAATCCGTCGCTTTTTCTCTGTCGTTTTAAAGCTGTTTTTAGTAGTGTATATAGTATATTATATAAGAAGAAAAATAATTTGTATATTTTTAATAAGTAAATATAAAATTTGAAGAAATGCAATCCAGTCAATTAAAATTGTAATGATATAATTCATTTATCTTATACTGGTCGAATTTTTTTGTTGAGGACTCAGTTATGTTAGTTTGGATTCATACAATTATTAGTGTTATCATAAATATTTTTGTGATATAGCTAAATATCACATAGTTTCATTTATAATTTTCATTCATCGAAAAAAAATTCTTTACTTATCAAAGTATCAACATCATTAATAAAATTTCTGACTCCGCCACTAATTAGCCATATGAGTTCTCAACATCCCCTCTTTTCAATTTGCATTTCTTTCCGTAGTAAACTAAAAGACGAAGAAATTGAGGAGAAAAAAAAACAAGAAAGACGAGGGATGGTATCACTTTATGGGAATAAGGATAAAATGGTCACTAAAGGAAAGGTTTTTATTTTTAGAAATTAGTCTTCGAATAGAAATTTCACTAAGAAAATTTTATTTTTAAAAATAATTAAATAAGTTGAGTGACTTTCTAAGTAAAAATATGATATTTGAGTGACTTCGAAAGTAAAAACCAAAGCTAAGTGACTTTCTGGGATAAAAGTCTATGATTGAATGACCATTTGAGTTATTAATTCGAGACTTTGATGACGATGAGGGCTTAGAGAAATAGTGGAAATGCAAATAGTATATGGAAAAAGATAGCTAATTGCATTAAGAAAATAGCTAGAAAAATATTGGGATCTTGAGGGTAGCACTAGTGGACATCAACGATATTGGTTGTGGAGGAATGAAGTAATGCAAGAAAAAATGAAAGTCAAGAAGTCACTTATAAGTAACACATGGAGAGCAAAGAGGAGGAAAAGAACACAAGTAAGGAGAGGTATAAGATAAAGAAGATGGAAGTGAAGTTAGTGATTATAATAACTAAAATAATAGCTTTTAAATGTTTCTATGAAAAATTATCAGACAAAATAAAATAAAATAAAATTTATAGACTTGTCAATGCAAGAAAGAGGAGGCCTAAAGACCTCGATCGAATGAAATGCATCGGAGATAAAAAAATAAAGTATTAATAAAAAAGAAATACATTACACGAAGATAACAAACATACATTTTTTAATTTTTTAATAGAGAAGCGGACGTAAATATTATGCCTACAACTATGAGAGTCATTGAGATTTTAGATTTTATAGAGGAATAAAGTTTGAGAAAGCTATTTGTAAGATAAGAAAAGGGACAGTGATCGAGACAAACCAGCTTTTGGTACGATTTTAAAAAAGTGTAGGCAAAATACGTATGCAGTGGCTATTGAGTTATTTAACTTTATTTTTAATATGCTAAAAATGTTTTTAAAAAATGGACGTTGAGTACGATAATTATGTTGTACAAAAATTAGGATGATATTTAAAGTTGAAACAATTATAGATGTATGAAGCTGCTAATCCACGTTATAAAAGTTTGAAAAGGTGCAATAAAAATGAGGCTGAGGAAGGGTATCTCTATTTAGCCAATTGATATTGTCCATCCTCACTATCAAAATCAATCAAGTCCTGAGTGCTATGATCTCTATCAAGTATAATTGCTCAATTATGAGTGGGGATTGAAATCACGAAAAATTATATGTGAGGCAATCGAGAAAGTATGATAACTAAATACAACTACTCAAATTGAAACAATTTTTACAAGGATTGGGGGGTTTTGATAGTAACAAAGATGTCAAAATTAAAAGATATCTAATATAAATAAATTTTAATCAATGACTTTATAAATTTAAAAAGTTAATTTATCATCGATCTATTGCATGTAGTTAAACACTTATCGTATAATCATAGGCTAAGAGATTATCCTGGATTCTCTAATAACCACTAGTACCTCACAAATACTAGCAATCTATTTCAACTTGCTCTCTCGAGCCAAGACAAGTATTATGAAGAGCAACCCAATTAAGCTACAGAAGGATTATTCTATCTCTAACTCAATTCTCCTTCAATAAGGGTTACATCCTCACCTAGTACTAATTGATCTTTTTTTAATTTTAATTGACTCTCTCTAGCTCAATCGAAATAGATGAGCAAATTCAAGGGTTATCTACTTTATTAAACAATAATTTAAGTGTGAGAATGATTAAATTTATAAAAACACATTATAAGTTTTTAATTCATACAAAAACATATGATAAACTAAAATTTAAATTCAAATCTAAACAATGAATTATCTCTAATTACAGTTTTCAAATAAGAATTCAAAGTCTAAACACTAATGCAAACTATCAAAGCCAGGAAAGAAGAAATGGATAAGGATTTATCACTACAAAACTTTCAAATCTTCAACCCTAGGTGTAGACGAGGGGTTTTTTTTTGCTCTCATAGACTTGTAAAATTTATCCAAAAATATGTATTACCTTTGCAGCTCTTTTGTCATGGGGGGGGGGGGATCGAAGATGCATCCCTTTTCATCACAGGTGCGATATTCATAGTAGTAGAATGTTGTTTCAACTCGTTTTCTTTAATATTTTTTTCTCTTTCATCAAATTTGATTTATTTTTCTTCAATATACTTATCATGACACCATATATGATATATCATCAATTTAACCCGTAAATAGCCTCATATTCATAGAGAATGAGATTAAAATAAGTGATAAATTCACCATTTATCATTACTCCCATCTTAAAACTTAGTTTTTCCTCAAGAAACCAAAAGTTAGTCATACCCTGAGGACTTTATCAAGTTAAGCTCAAATGCGAAGTTAGTTCTTACAGATCCACATCTTCTAATTAAAAATAAAGATCTTGATTAGTAAAAAAATATATGAGCTTGTATCAACAACTCTTTCATTTTCAAAAGATTTGATACAAATTAACATAAGATCAATTTTTTCTGGTCGGAACCCATTCGAAAACTGCACACTTTGACTTTAGTCCTTTCTTTTTCCTATAACACTTAGTTTGCATAGGTGTATGGAATGAAACAAAAACAAGCATATACAAGAATTGCTTCCCAACTTTGTATTAAACTCATGCCATAAAGAAAGCGAACTATCTAGCCTTTCAAAATTTAGCCAATACTTCCAACTTTGGCTCGTGATAGCCTGCCTGTGCCTATTTACATGCCACAACACTGCCACATAAAGACATATGCTTAACACATGCTAAGCATATGACTTTATCTATAATCAGTTCAAATCCTCAACTGAAAGGTATAATTTAAATTAAAACATATGAAATTCATATTACAACAACAAATAAAGTCTATCACATGTACAAGGCGATTATATGTAACATCCCAAATTTTTGAATTAAGATTGTGTAACGATCATCAAAATCAGTTTCATATTTTTGTGACTTTCTTCTATGTAGAGCATCCTTGTAACTGCCTCTAGTCATGTGTGGCTTGCTGGAATTGATAGGTTGGGTCCCTGCGGTTGTCGTGGTATAATTTACTTGTAATTATAACTTTTGGGGGGCTTTCTTAGTTCATATCATCCAAAATGTCATTTTTTCGGTTTCTTTGAGTCAGAATATCATTTACAAGAGATTTTATATATGAGCATGAAGTCGGACCCCAATTTCATTCTATACTTGAGGAAGCATGGTTTGAATTTTTAGCACTAACTTTCAACGCAATCGCACCAGGGGGAGCGCGATCATGAAAAATCTTGGATCTTGCTATTTTGCGCAATTGTACTAAAGGGTCATGATAGTGGTACCGCCTGGGTACTGCCTTCAGCGCCATAGCACTGGGTGGGCGCGATCGCTCCATCGACTGCTAATGCCTATGAAAAATATTCCTACAACCTTTTTCTTTATTCCTTAGTAGTTTCATGAAAAATTCCCACTCCCCAAGATTAAATTTAGTCCTTTGAAGTGTTATATTGTAGTTTTGATCCGTAGAAACATGTTTCCATGATTCTACAATGTAAATTCACTTTTATGCTTTTAGTATTGCATTTTCTATTGAATGTAAACTTCCAGGGCTTATATATTTCAATTCTACCGTTGAAATTAGCTCTATTTTATATCGTACGACTTGCTAGCTTTGTCTACGCATGCATATAAATATTTTTAGTTTCCAAGTTATTAAGGTTTACAGACCCAATTTTAGCTGGGACTTTGACCTCGTTATTCATATTACAATATAGGTTTTGATTTACTCGTATTGACACATTGGTAATGTTTTTTCTAGCCTTGTATGATTTTAGGCTTCATATGTAATTTTGGACACTTTCGGCATGCTGTTCAAGGATATCGCCTAAATCCAGGTAGGCTATGGTCTACTATCTTCATATTGGTATTAGTATACTATATGTATGGTAAATCGCTAGCTCAGGGTGGGGATAATTATTCGGGCCCCAATATGCATATTTACCTGGCCTATAACCTATTTTACTGGCTTGTAGCATAACTACTTACTCTGGGGACGTATTGCCTTACCCGCATGTTTCACACCGACTCTGGACTGTAGTGTGGCTGAGAGAGGAGTAACACCTTTGTTGCATATTGAGGATTAAACTAGTGAACAGAGCTTACCATCTATCCCCCGATGTATGCTGGTGGCTTTAGAGCTGATCTAGGTAGGCTGATTATTTGTATTCGTTTAAGATATTGCGTATGTGACTAGGGCTTGGGTGGTATCTGGGCCACAATTAGTGGGGTAAGACTATGCTGGATATTTTGCTTCCTTACGTGGTGGCCTCGTACTTAGTCAGTCATCATTATTCTAAAAGTGACTTCCTTATGGGATGTCATTGTACCTAGACGGAGACGGCTATATTGGTTGGTTAGCAGCCCGGTGTGGTGATATTTTATCCTTAATCAGGTATAAACCTTGGGGTATAAGGTATTTGGATGAGCTATGATAGATTTGTAGTTTTTCTTGTATATGTGAGTACTCGGGCCAACGGGCATTTGTGGCACCTTTGGTGCGGTTAGAAGGGGTTTGGGATCATAGTGGGGTGGGGGAAACTATGATTCATGTCAGAGCTTGGAAGCTATTCGATGGTTCAGACAAGGTGTGGATGGGAAATGGGTCCCATATATTTATATTATTAGTGTTTGTGCCTATGAGCGGGATGATGCTGTTTTACCCCCACCATTGGAGACGATACCCTTGCGGGTTCCATGCTCTGGGATACTACTCATGTGACTGTCACGACCCGATTTGGCGGATTATGATGACACCTATTATACCCAGTAGGAGAACCAAACCCCGTAGTCTATAGACAAAGAGGAAGACTACTACATTCAATACGGAAAAATATTAAAAGTTATGTGAAAACAGTAAGTTTGCAGAATTAAATAAGAAAGAAACCACCAAAAATCCGGTATCAGTGTCAAACAAACCACTAAGTATAGAATCATTAAAGTGAAGGGAATACAATATCCAAAATGTCTCTGAGATACAATGGAGATAAATAAAATATAAATCTGAAGAGAAGCAGGATCAAGCTGGACGCCAAGCTCACCCTGAATCTCT
>JBDJHY010181770.1:0-12067 GCA_039654485.1 Withania somnifera
CTATTATAGAAAAAAACACTAAAAGAAGGAATCATAAGTAAATAATGAAACATAATAACTATAATCAATACAAAATAATACATATAAACACACAAAATGTGGTATAATATGATGTGATGCACTGCAATATGTGGCCAATGTAGTGAAACTCAAGCCGCTGGGTATCTCACCTCCAACTTAGAAACCCCAAGTAAATAGTTAAAATAGTGTAATATCGAGCTAACTGGGCATCTTACCTCTATCATAGATCCAAAAAAAAATGGGACCATCATCTTACCTCAGACCAAGTTTTAAAGGTGTTACTCTTCAAAAGTTTAAAATATCAAATGAAATGTGGCACATACCCTTTTTAAATCCAAGTAGTGTATAGAGACTTATGTCCAGTCTAGGGAACAAAATCAATAAAAAACTTTTAGAAACGTACCAAAATTCAAGTCTCCACATGAATGAGTGAATCCATACAAAACAGGTATAACTATATGTATTTATAACTAATAAGTAGCTGAAATAGGGAAAGACTACCTTAAAATAACACAACACTCACATGGCCTCCAACGATAGCGTAACTCCTTCCTCGACCCACAACAAACTTAATAGTACCACAAAGTTGTAAGAGATGGTGATAATAAAAACTATTATCATAGATAAATTCACTAAGAGACAAATGGTCATCCTAATTACCTTTAAAGTCAATAGAGCATGCTCTCAACATATCTTAAAGTGTCTTAGTGGTACACTCAGCCTGACCTTCGGTCTGAGGATGGAAATTCATACTAAGGTTAACCTTGGTACCCATACCTTTCTAAAAAAATCTCCATAACTGAGATGTAAATTGCTTGCCTTTGTCTGAAATAATGGACAAGGGGACCCCATGAAGTCGAACTATCTCTTGGATATATAGCAAGGCATAATCCATTGTTGAATAATTGGCTTTGAAAGGTAGGAAGAGGGAAGACTTCGTCAATCAATCAACTATCACCTATGTCGAACATGCTGATGATGAGTGCGAGCCAAACTTGTGATGAAATCCATATTTATCATCTTCAACTTTCATGTAGTGATTTTAATACCTTGAGCCTTGCCACTAGTCCTTTGATGTTCAACTTTTACCTGCTGACAATTAGGACACTGTGCCACAAAATTTGCAATTCCTTCTTCATATCATTCCACTAAGACTTCCCTCAAATCTCGGTACATTTTGGTGGAGCCTGGATGATTGAGTATTTGGTGCTATGAGCCTCAGCTAAATATCCTTTATTCATCCTATCAATATCTGGAACACAAAGGTAACCTTGGTAATAAAGCACAGCATGTCCCCCCTTGGGAGAAAGCCTAAACCTTCTTCCTAGAACTACATACTTGAGCATTATTAGAACTGGATCATTGGCATTCTTTTCTTTCACATCTACTACTAAGGAAGACTCCGAAGCATTAGAAACTACAAGACTACCATCATCTGTATTAATCAGTCAAACACCCACACGTGCAAGTTGATGTACTTCCATTGTAAGCTCCTTTTTATATTTCTCTATATGAGTTACACTTCCCATGGACAACTTGCTAAGAGCATCAGCAACCATATTAGACTTACCTAGGTTGTATAACACGCATAAGTCATAGTCTTTATCAAGTTCAAGCTATCTTCTTTGTCAAAGATTTAGATTTTTCTGGGTGAAGAAATACTGAAAACTTTTATGATCTATGAAAACATCAACATGCACCTAATAAAGGTAATAAATCTTTAAAGAAAAGACCACAACAGCTATCTCAATATCATGGGTCAGATAGTTCTTCTCATGAGTTTTGAGTTGTCTAGAAGTGTAAGCAACTACTTTACCATTCTGTATCAATACACATTCGAGACCAACCCTTGATACATCAAATTATCTTAAAAAATATTTGTATCCTCTGGCAGGGTCAAGACTGGAGCTAAAGTAAGTTAAGTCTTTAACTCCTAAAAACTCTTCTCACAACCTTCAGACTATTGAAATTCACTTTTTTCTGGGTCAGCCTAGTCAGCAGGGCTGAAATACATGAAAATCCCTCTATAAATCTTATGTTGTACCCAGCCAACCTAAGAAGCTTTTAATATCTAATGGGGTCATTGGTTTAAGCTAATTTTGGACTACCTCCATCTTATGAGCATTAACTCGAATATCATCACCCGATACAACATGACCAATAAACTACATATTCCAACCAAAACTCATACATTGAAAATTTTTCATACAATTGCCTGTATCAGATGGACTGAAGAATAATTCTGAGATGGTCTGCATGCTTATCTTTACTATGGGAGTATACTAGGATATCATCTATAAATATAATAATGAATAGGCAGTTGTGCTTCTTGAATACCCTGTTGATAAGATCCATGAAGGTTGTAGGAGCATTGGTTAGACCAAAAGACATAACAAGGAATTGATCATGACTGTATCTGGTTCAGAAGGCAGTATTTAAGATATCACACTCCCTCACCTTATGCTGATGGTAACTAGACCTAAGGTCAATCTTAGAGAAACAGGTACCACCTTAAAATTGGTCAAATATATCATCAATTATAGAAATGGGGTTCTTATTTTTAATAGTGACCTTGTACAATTGTCTATAGGAGATACACATGTGAAGGGAACCATCTTTCTTATGCATGAACAAGAATGGGGCACACCACGAAGAGAAACTAGGCCTAATGAACCCTTTATCTGACAGATCTTTCACCTGCTTTTTTAGGTCTTTTAACTCAGGTGAGGCCATTCTACATGGAGAAATGAGAATGGGTTTCATATCAAGAAGAACATCAATCCAAAAATCTATCTTCCCATCTGGAGGGACTCCGGGTAGATCATCAGGAAACACATCAAGATACTCACAGACTATAGGAACTAACTGCAGATTTGGGGTCTCAGATGTAGAATCTTGGACCCTCAAAATGTGGTAAATATACCCTTTGGATCATTTTTTTGCCTTAAGGTAAGAGATAAATTAGCCTTCAGGAGTTTGAGGACTACCTTTCCACTCCAAGATTGGTTCCTTTGGAAATCGAAACTTTACTATTCGGGTCTTACAATAAACGGTAGCATAATATGAAAGTAGCCAATCCATGCCAAGAAAGAAATTGAAGTCTACCATATCTAATTCTACCAAGTCCTCCGAAATGGTTTTATGAGGTTGGGGACTGGATAGTTTCGAAAGATTTTCTTTTCTATGACAGAGTCACCAACTGGGGTAGTGACAAAAAAGGATTCTAGAAGCTTTTCAGTACTGACACAAATTTCTGGGCAACACATACAGTAACAAAGGATAAGGCAGTACCAGCATCTAACAGGGCATACAAATCAAAAGAGAACACTTTTAACATACCGGTAACAATATTGGGGAAAACCTCCTAATCCTAGCATTAGGTCAAGGCATAGAAGAGGTTCTAAATACTACTAACACCTGATGGAGTATTCTTCTGCATGTTCTGGCCTACACAAACTAATGAAGAAACCGTCTAAGGTCTCTTTCCCTCACCTCCACTCTTAGCTGAGGGACAATCTCTAATCCTGTGAATTAGATTGCCACACCCAAAACAAAAATCTCCTATACAGGTACTCCCAGCATGGGTCTTACCACAAATAACACAAGGGGGTAGAAGGAATGCCCCTTAACAACACTACCATGAGACCAGAATGGTCTAGACTTCTGGTCATACTTGGGTCTGCGTATAGGTGCACTAGATGACGATGGTGTTGGGCTTGATGACCTTTTATGAAAAAATGATCAGTTGGCATTTTTGTCTTCTGATAACTGTGCTCTTGACTGGAAGTTCTAGCCCTCTTGTTCTAGTACACTTCCTTAAGCTTTATTCTGTCTCTCTTAATCTTTTCCAAGTGAATCGTCAGCTTTTAAATAACCATATCACTCACCAACATAGTAGATCTCCTCTCTTTAATAATGTAGGAAGAGAGTCCATTTACAAACAGGCTCATTCTATCCTCATGTGTGCAACCATAGCAGGGGAATACCAAGACAACTGGGTTGACTTCAGACTATACTCATTGACACTCATAGAACCTTTCTCTAGATTTATGAATTCTCTTATTCTTTCCTTCTTTAACTCCCGGGGAAAGAATCACCCTAAGAAGGCCTCTACGAAAATACCCCAAGTAGGAGGATCAATATTTTCCCTTGAGATAATAGGCTGCAAGATCATCTCTGTCAATATCACCCACATTCATGACACCATATAGTCTATGAACTTCCTCAATAAAGTTTTCAGGATCCTTACCCAACTTAGACCCATGGAATTCAGGGGATTTATTCAGAGAAAGTCTCAAATTATGGGAGTCTCGAGGGAAACCTAATGAACTACAGGGGCTTCTCACTGATGCTCCACTTGGGTTTTCATGGCTTGGGTAAGGATATGAAGTACATATTAGTTTTCTGACTAGTAACATCATTTGCATGTAATGCTGGTATATTTTGGCGAAGGCGATCAGCATCTTTACGTGGAGGCCTTTTTTGAAATTCGAACAAAGGTAAAATTAGGAACCTTTATTGTGTTAAACTTCATCACGAACACTAAACATTAAGCAAAGAGAGAAAATTCCTAAATTCTTTATAGCCTCCTCCTCATAAGTGTGGCTCGCTTTACACCCATGAAAAAGACTCTACCGAATGCGACTTTTGGACACCCTAGTACACTTGAACCTTATGCTCTAATACTAACTTTTCATGCCCTGAGGTTATCCCCTAGATGAGACAAGGTACTTGGAACCTCGAAAGATCCCAAGACAACCTCTTAGCTTACATACACAACATCATTCAGATTTAGATAATAAAATTTAGACTCAAGAAGTACTTCATGTATTGGAAGAAAATAAAAGAGTTAGAAAAACATAAAACATGATCCTGAAGGGCTATCACTGTCATGCTACTCATTTGTCCAAAATTCTCTAACTTAAGAAACATCTATATCGGTACAAGGCCCTGACTGACCCTTAAACCAAATAAAAATACATATGAAACTACTACTGTTAGAGCCCCCAGAATAAGGAGGATTCACCACTACTAATTCTTGTAGACGAAAACTCTTTAGCCACAAACTTGGAAATGGTTACATTTATCTACATCACATAAAAAATATAGGCAATAAAAGTATGTAGTCAGTACAAGGAAGGTACTAAGTATGTTGGAATACAATAAAAATACAACCAAAACATAATCGAACTAAACCATGATAAAATTATCATAAGTAAAAAGTTTTAACATGAGATCACATTGGAAGCATAAAGTAAGAGTTTTCAATGACAACTTCTGAGACATACAACATTTGAAATCCTTAGAAGACTGACGAATGCAAATTATATCATAGATAGAAATGTATTACTTGATTTCTTTAAGTGGGAGTTTCTTGTAACCGACATATAATCACTCGAGCTACATGGAGTTCAGTGTGCTTCACCTACACTAACAAAGAGGGGTGATAACAAAACTTAATAGAAAACATTCATTAGGATGCCTTCATTAAGCCTAGGTGATTTCGGGCAATTGACCAATGGTGTCAACATAGTTATGAAACGTAATTATTTAGATCATTGGGACATCATTTGTCCTTTACATATTCTTCAAAATTAAATTATAGGAAACCATGAGTTTTCATAACTTAAGTATATCATGGGAAATATATTTCTTGTACATAAGATTGCATTTGAAATTCTATCATGCTTATAGAAACATAAGACTCCAAACCTTGAGTAGAAAACATAAACTTGTCATAATGATGTGTATAAAATCATAGGATTTACCTTTTGTTAAACCATGAATAATGCACTAAAACTTTTGACTCATAAAGCTCCATAAAAAATCATGACATATGAAGGACTTTGAAATCATAAAGAACTATGTAAAAGGAGTAAATATGAATTTGGGTTCTTGAACCCTAAGTTGAACTTAAACATGAATTTTTGAAAATACATAGGGTTTTAGATATGATAACATAGAAGGTTTCTTATTGAAGTCCTAAATACCTGGGAGAAGAGGATTTTTGAAAAAATTATTGAACTCGAAGCTTCCTAGGGCTTGAGATTTTTAAATCCCTCTATTTTGTTCTTGAATTTTTTGGGAGAAGGGAGAGTATTTGACATGTTTAATGATGTGTTTTCCCTTGAAAAAAACATTTATTGGAGTTTAAAAATCTTGGAAAAGGTCTTGGGTTGGTAAAGGGACAAACTACCCTTCAAAATCCCCTTAAAATGTTGGAAAATGGATCTCAGATGACCTCAGTGACGAGTGTCGTCAAGCCATGACCGTCAGCTTTCCGATCATCATGGAAAAGTGTTTTTATCCCAGATGATGACAATGGTGATAACTCTTCGTCCATATGAAGACTCGTCAGCCTCTGATTTTCGTCTTCGACAACCTCTTCTAGCTTCTGTTCAAAATGTCATAACATTTTACTCTGAACTCGAAATAATACATGATTTATTGAGTTAGGAAAAGGACTCAAAGAATTTTAAACAAGGTCATGGGCATTATAACTCTTTATGCTTCTGTAGTTAAGGTCGTTTGAAGTTCACCATGATTGAGTTTCTACAAAAACACATCTAGTAAGGATGTTTCAAATTCAACTTTAAGTTTGGGGTTCCTTATGAACCTGATTCACCCCCAACACTCTTCATAGACTTGGTTAAATATTTTGAAACTCATTTTCAAATAGGAGAGCATTGGACTAAGGTCTAACCATATGCGTAAAACATTTCAAGCTATGGGGTGTTACTGTAGTTAATTTGTTATGATTTATTTTCCTTTTTTTACTATGCTAGTGAGTGACCTTATTGATTTATTCAGTGATAATGCCTTCTTCAATGACTTGCACATGATATTTATCATCCATTGATGTTTATTGATTATTGTCATAGAATATGGTTTATGAGGAACATGATGATATAACATATATAATAAAGAAGAAATAGAATTTCACTCAGATACATTATCCTTAGAGAATACTTTTCCAAATTCTACTTTTTATTTTTTTTCTCCAAATAGGATATTGATTTGGTAATACCTAAAGGGAAATAGTTTCAGTCACCGTGATATAATACGTAAGACCTAAAAGAAAATAGCTCTAAGCAATGATATTTGATATGACTATGGTTCAAAGGAAAATAGTTTCGGAGGAATACATAAACCTTGGAGTATCCCATGGGTCCAAGATAGACATATGTGTAGTAGGTGTGTATTGTAGGACAGGCATACATGCTATTTGGCATTACGTTGCACTCTCATTGTTTGACATTCATGGTTGATTTCATACTTTATTAATCATATTATGTTTGCATTATTTGATCACCTTTATTTGGGGTTGATTTTATGGTATGAAATACTCAGAGGGAGAGTTCCAAGCACCATGGCATGATATAAAAGACCCTAAGTTAAAATGATTCTGGGCACTATGATATGGTTATGGTGATATAGGTACGGTATGCTTTGATATATTCTTTTAAAACCCACATTATAAGTCTATTTCTCAGTAATGTCAGATATACCTTCTATTATGAGTATACTTGTGTATTGGGAACTGAATCTAACCCAACATGAATTTTTAGCTAAAATGGTTTTTTGGGAGATAGAGAAAGATACAAAACTTATTATCTAGGGGTGTAAAGGACTTTTATCGAAGTTTGTGGTATAACGAGTGGGATTCTTCCTAAAAGTTGTGTCTTAACACTACGGAGACCTATACTTAAATATAATGGTGATAGAAACTTATAATGATGAATTTATTCACTACATGATCTTTGTACCATAAATTACCTATTTAGAATCCTTATTGGAAGTGTATTCCTCAGCAGCATTGGATATACCCTTCTTACAACAGGTGACCTTGTGCGTAAGAGAGTAAGTAAAGCGCTAAAGGATGGTATATGCTAGTTTTATATGATGCTTATTCATTTGTTTACAAGATGATTATGTATTATCATAAGTTACAGTATTTATAATGGTCTTTCAAAATCTCCGACAAGTCCATTTCTCAATAGTATTGGATGTACCCTTCCCATTGCATATTGACTTGTGTTTTAGGAACTAGCATGGACATATACTCAAGTAGAGTTCCTTTTCACCTTATCGTATCCCTTTTAGAATCCTATATGTGAGTACATCTTTTGATTGTGTCAGATATACCCTTACTACCATGGGTGGACTCGTGTATTGGGGACTGATATGAGTAATTATAGACTCCCTTCATGGGTCTATTCTATAACTAGTTGGGGGTTACCACAAGTTATAAGTTGACTCGACTAGGCAGGCCTAAATTTAGGGTAGGCCGAGGGAGTGATTTGACACTTATGATTGGTTTCTATTCTAGATATGTTTTTGATGTTGTACTTCTATGTTTATATGCCTAATGAGGAGATAGTAGTGACTTTTTATAATGGTAGTCCATGGGACTTTGTGTTGATATCTCTTTAGTTGATTCTAGTTTATTACTATTGTTTTCTACTGAGTTGATAGCTTTATTATTATTATTATACCTTATGCCATGTATCTATCTTATAGATTATTGGCTATGATATTTTCTATAGCTTGGTGTCATAGGAGGATTGTGGTCGTGTTATCAAGATAGTGGTGCTTTTCGTTGCTTTATTTTAAGGCCAGCCAGGGATATTTTTTGAGCACCCATGTGTATTTTTCGTGCTCAATCACTTTTTTTTCTATACTTGTGTAGTTATGACCCCGGAGTAGTTTGATTTGTCTTCTCTTAGATGACAGTCCGAGGTGGGTTATCGAGAGATATAGAGGTAATTTCTTGTAGTATGGCATGCTCCGTGGACTTTCACTATCATATGTATTTACTTATATTTTGTTGAGATTCGGAGACATTGAGACCTCTATTGTATCAAACTGATATTTATCTATTTAGCAACTTGTACACTGTGACTCTAGGTTTTGGGGAGGTTTATTAGATGGATTTTGTTTCATACCTTTTTTTCTTCTCATCCATTCATTATTTCTGCATTTACACTTTATCAATGTTGTAAGGATTACTTGTCCAGTGAGCTAGAATAGGTGTTATCACGATCGAATTTTTGGTAGTAACAAGTTGGTATCAAAGCACTAGGTTCAAAAGACTCAATATATACAAGCTAAAGCTTAGTATAGTCTCATAGATTAGTGTAGCGACATCTGTTAGTTATATTTAAAAGGCTACAAAACTTTTAGGAAATCTTTAATTCTGTTCTTTTGCTCTTATCTTGCATAATTTTTCCATTTGGTATGAGCGATGGTTTGGTTTGTGATAGATGATGAGGACCTAAACTTTAGACATAGATGAGGTCACCCCTTCCTTGTTGAGGAGACATCGACTGGAGGTAGGGGTAGAAGGCAAGCTCGTAGGTATGGAAAAGATAGGATTTGAGGTACAACTCCAGTGCGAAGACAAGCCAGAGTATTCTCCCCTGAACCTGAGATGAGTAATGATAAAAGTGAGAGGATATAAAGAATTGTGCAGGGGTTTATATAATCTCTTTGTTCAGATGTCTAAAGAGTATCCCAATAGGGGGTTTCCTTTCAATGTGGTTGTGACCGTTAGAGGGGAGTTCGGAGATCAAAGGGACAAGAGGCCCCGTACTTTAGGTTATTTTTTTGGTGTTTTTTTCATAAGCTTGGGTTATTAACCCACCCATATTACTAGATTTCAAGCATCTATGCATGCTCTGAAGGTAATTCATGTTGATCAAGAGTCTTTTATTGTAGGTTAGACTTCTTAGGATTCTCAGCTAAAGCTGTTAGGTCCTAGTGGTCATTTAAGTGCTCTTTGTTCATATAATAAGACTAGGTTCCTTATATCTTGTCACTCTAATGGTGGTTTAGGTCTAATTAGAAAGTTTTGTCCTCTTGTAGGTCATGAACCCCAACCCAACTCTCAGTATCCAGCACCAGCACCTATAGTTAGCGATCACAGTAGAGCTAAGTTGGGTAGTGCCCAGAGTCTAGATTGGGATAATAGCGGAGCCATAGTTTTGATAGATGGTGATGTAGGTGTGGATGAGTCTAGTAGCAGCAAAGGTCAGTGCTACGAGTTTTCATGTGGTTCCTAGTAAGATACACCAAATAAAGTCGTCACAATTATCATTCTAGTATGCCATTGACCTACGTTTGTGTTAATATTCCCTGGATCTACCTATTTATTTATGTACTTATTCATTTATGTATACATATTTTTCTTCTGTACTTGATAAAATTAGAGGCTCCCTTCTTATGCCTACTCATATTTTTGCAGTATAGGTAATTTCTTAGTGTTGGATCGGATGTACCAATCTGGTATTGTTTCTATGGTGGGCTATGACACTAGGGTAGAGTTTATTATACTTGACATGTAGATAATGATATAATTTTAGGTATGGATTAGCTTTATCATCACCATCCAGTCTTGGATTATTATGCAGAGACAGTTACTCTAGATATGACTACTGTTCTGATTATAGAGTGGAAGGGTTATTATTATTCCTATCCTAGAAAGGTGATTTCTTTTCTTCTATGCCTAGATACTAAATGAAAGAGGTTACCTCCTTTATTTATCTTTCATCTATGATACTATTGCTGGTACTCCACTTTTAGAGTTGGGCCCCTAAGCCCAATTCTATCCCTCTGTGTGGTACGACTCTAGCTGAATTAAGAAGGAATTGAGAGAATAGTAGTAGGAATTTCTTGATAAGGGCTTTAGATGCCCCTAATATGAACTTAGGACTCTCTAGGTTCAGTATAAGTTTTTGGTGATATTATTTGGACTAACTAATGCCCTGCAACATTCATGGAGTTAAGGAATGAAGGATCAGGCTTATTTGGATTTATTTACGATTGCCTTGATTAATGACATCTTAGTATACTCTAGGAGTGAGATGGATCTTATGTAGTACCTGAGGATTACACTCCAGTGGTTGAGAGAGGAGAGGTTTTATGCCAAGTTTTTGAAATTTGAATTTTGACTTTGCTTATTGAGTTGAGAATTTCACTGTATTTATGACGCTTCTATAATTAATTTTGGTGGAGTGTTGATATAAAAGTTTAAGGTTATAGCCTACACTTCTAGATAGATGGAGACCCATAGGAAGGATTATCCTACTCATTATCTAGAGTTGGTACCCGGTGTGTTTGTGTTGAAGTTATGTCGTCACTACTTGTATGGGGTTCATTGTAAGGCATTGGAAGATCATAGTAGCTTTTAGAACATCCTCAGTCAGAGGGATCTAAATTTGAGACATCAGCGGTGTATTGAGTTGCTAAAGGATTATGATATGACTTTTGTGTACCACCCGTGTAAGTCTAATGTATAAGTGATGCTTTGAGTAGGAAATTAGCTAGTATGGATAACCTTGTTTTGATTCAAATAGAGGTGCGGCCGATGGCTAGAGAGATTTAGAGTTTAGCTAACCCTCTTGTGCTTGTAGATTTTAAATAGTGGTGGTATCCTTGCTTTTTTAAGTCAATTCTTTCCTTATGGATCAGATTAAGAAATAGCAGTTTGAAGATGAAAGTTGCATATTATCAGAGATAAAGTATTGAGGGAGAGGCAAAGGAGTCATCTCTTGACCAAAGGGTGTTTTGAGGATTGGTAGAAGAATTTGTGTGCCTAAGGTGGGTGACTTGACTAGCTTGATCATGAGAGAGGCACATAGTTCGAGGCATTTCATCCATCCGAGGGAAGCAAAGATGCATCATGATTTAAGCCTGCATTACTAGTGGTGTGGCATAAAGAAGGATATAGTGGCTAGATGTGTGAACTATCAGAGGGTTAAGTTTGAGTAACAGGGGTTTGGTGGAGTATCTCAGAGGATGCCTATTGCTTCATGGAAGTGGGATCGGATCCCATGGATTTAATAGTGGGTTTACCTACCACCGTGGGTGGTTTCGACTAGATTTAAGTTATTATGGACCATTTGACTAAATTTACCCATTTTATTCTGGTCAAAGTTGATTATACACTGAAAAGTTAGCGGATATTTACATATCCGATTATTAAGTTGCAAGGTGTTGTTGTTTCTATCATTTTTTACCAAGGCTAATTATTCGATTCGCATTTCTG
>JBDJHY010181781.1:0-12067 GCA_039654485.1 Withania somnifera
TGGTCCCACGGAGTCTACCTCTCGTCCAATAATAAGCGCTGCAAGCTCACAAATATTACTCCGACTGATATCAAACGAACTCTGATTTTGCTGAAACTTACGAAATAGGGTTCCATATATCAATACGAGACCAACGGTATAAATTATGTTAAATTTTGGTTGGGCCTATGGGTCCCTCTCATCAGAACAATATTACTAGGAACCCGTGCTCCAAAATTAGGCACAATTCTAGAACAAAAAGGCCATCAAAACAGCCCCAACAGATTTGACTACTACGGGGCCAAAGATGAAATCTTTATGGAATTCAACTTCAAAATTCAATGAATTAACTATCCTACGCATCAAAAGATACTCAAGCAACGAAGAATTGTGCAATAATATGTGAAATATGTCATGAATTCACCAACTTCACCACTCGGGGCCATTAATGGCGGAAACAAGGAATTTTAAGAATTAAAACAAAGAAAAAACATACCAAATGTGTGGAAATCGAAAGTCAACACTTGGGGCATTGGTGTGATGTTTGGGATGAGTTTTCCACATATAAATAGAGTAAAAACATAAAGGATTTGCTGAATAAAGAACTGCGGGTCGTGCAGGGATTTTATTAAACTGCTAGGTAATTTCTTCAATGCGATCGCATCATCAAGGGTCGTGATTGCGTAGGGTACTATTCCGAGGCATCGGGATCATGTCAATATGCTACACGATTGCGTAAAGTAGTTGGAAGGGGCTGTTTCGCGATCGCGTGAGGACTACTTCGCGATCACAAAGTGAAAACTGGAAGCTGAATCATGATCGCATGAGTACTATTCGCGATTGCGAAGAGTAAATTACTTGCACCAATTGCAAGTTTTGACAGCAAGATCAAAGATAAGGAAAACTCTGAATCACCACTCGAAATGTGTACGAAATCTATTTTATGCAAATAAACTATGCACATACATCCAAAATGACATTCCGGACTCGACGGCGCAGTCAAAATTGATATTCGAGGTCGTTTTGAAAAAATATTGAACAAGTCAACCCTTAGGCTTAAAATCATAAAATTCCCATCAACACCGCGAAAATACAACGACAAGTTTGGGAAATAAACCAACATCTTTCTTAGCCTAAAATCACCATTTTGGAGATAATGAAAGCGTTTTAATTCCAATTCGACACTCCCAACACTAAAATACCGCCCCAAATTAGGCCTTAAACTTAACTAAAATTCATAAATGCGTATAAATTACAGACGAGAAATCCGAAACACGAACTTGTGGTCAATATTGATTTTGTTTGGCTTTCTGGAGCTAACGGAACTGTCAAAATTTAATTTCGAGCTCGTCTTGCTAGAAAGTCGACTTTGGTCAATGAGTGCTTAGTTTTAGGCTTTAAAATATGCAATTTGACATATTTCACAACTAATCCGCTAGGGAACCGAACTATCAGTCCCAACAAGTCATAAATGACTTGGGCAGCTACTGAAATGCTTTAGAATGTAAAATGTCACATATATATCATAAATGACCATGAGGTTCATTACATTTATATGTTAATTTGTACAAGTACTACCTTTGTATTTGACCCAGGGGATCATTTTGGTCTTATGTGGGATGTGAAATTATTCCTGCTAACCCTTTTCTTAACCTACATACCATGAGGAAAGTTATAGTTTGTGTTGAGCTTTGTCATGTAGGTGTTCACGTGGATTCTAGAACTAATCCTTTTCAAGAAGGAGATGATTATACAAGCACGAAAAACACTAACCATGCTATCGAGGGGATCCAAGTTATGGACAACATGAAAGCACCAAATGGGACTCAAAGATACATAATCGGGTGCGAAGGAAGGCAATCTCAAGTTTGGAAGGTAGCTTGGAAGATGATTGAAGACTTGAGAACAAAAGTGAATAAACTCCAAACTTGAGGGGTCAATTTGACAACTTTAAAACTTAGAGTACTATTTTGATAGATTGAGTCACTTTTTGTATTTAGTAAAACTTAGACTAGTATAAATATCTAGTCTTGCATTATTTTATGGGAACCTGAAGAATATTGAGCTTTAAGCTTGTTAGTCTATTTTTGGAGTAGTTTAGTGGGTGGATTCTCAAAAACTAGTTTAGCCTTGTTAATCTCGTAGTTGAGCGATTAGGGGTGGATTCCTGTGATTGTTCGTCGTATTCTTTAATGTAATTGATTATTGAGTTGGCTGTTTCAAGGATTCAACTGGTTTTTCATGTTTCTTTCTTGGATTCGTTGATTCAATTGGGAGGTGAAGGTATAAAGTCGTTTGTTGCCCATAAATCAATACGTCTTTGTAAGCTTTCGCATATTTTTTTTATTTTTTTTCTACTCTCGTTTTCGTGTGTTTCGTTATAAGAACTGCATCACTGACCAAACTGCCAACCAGAGTTGTATGCATAGAACTCACTAGACCAGAAAAGTAAGGCCCTCCATATATGTGTCTTCATGCGAGTTGTATGGATTGCTCCTTGCTTCCCAACAGAGGCAAGGTTAGATTTTGAATTTATAAATTTTAAGAGAAAAATTTAATGAGTTCTCCATAAATTATTACTTTTAAGTGATTTTTTTAAACAGTAACATAAAATCTGCATCATGAGTTTATCGAATTCTACCAAACCCATTACTAATATATTAGCTCCCTGCTTCCAGTTTATAAATCTAAAGTGATATTTAATACTTTATTTCATTGAATTCTTCATAATCAAAGTCTATTTGTGAAGGAAATTACCTTCAGTAATATTGGATTAAGTAAAAATAAAAAAATATTACCCTACTAGCAATGTATCACTATGATTGTTGATGTTAAAATTGTCAAGAACAAACTGATTTTCCAGATCTATGTCAAAACAATCAACAAAGAAATAAAAAGGGGCATTTAAGAAAACAATTTTTGCATTGTTCTGAGTTATCCCGATAAAGTAAATTTCGAATAATGCATGGTAGTTCACGGCATAATAACTTCAAACTATGAGAACTAATATAGGCATATGCGTGTAGAGTATTTATCAAAAATGAATTTAATTTTTAATAAATACTTCAAATAGATTATACAACTTAAGAAGAAAAAAAATAGGCATCAGACCTGTCAAGTACAGAAATAAATAATCATCACTAAGAACAAGAATGAATAATTTACTAATTTTGTAGGTTATTTCCGTGCAGCCTCTGCAAGGCTATGTGACAGACACAACAATAATCACTAAGAGGAAGTTCAGGGTCTCTCTTTGTTGTCCACAAATTATGTGAGGTGGTGGAAGATCAGACATCTCATTGTCTTTCTATTTTTTATGATAGCATTTTGTGTGGGCATAATGAAAAACATAATAGAGGTCTATTTTATCATATTAAAATTGAAGAGAAAAATTAATGAGGTAATATTTACATTTTTCTCTATAAGTTTGTTTTCCTTTTACAATAGTATTTCCTAGAAAAAAAAAGGTATCATAGGATGGCATCATATGCAGTCTACTGAAAAGTTTAACACGATACGAATTCATCCTAAAATATTTTAAAAGTCTGATAAGAACTACTGATTACAAAATTACATATTAACTTCATCTACTTGAAAAAAAGAGGAAAATATTATGAGATTTGATCGAATGAGAAGCATAACATATAAGTAGGTAATCAATTAAGTCTTAACATACTTTAGAACAGCCTATCTAAAAAAATTGACTGGAACAAGTGGATGTTCTGCGCGTCCTTATATTCTTTTTCCACAATAAGCTAATTGACTACATTAAGGATAAACAAATTGTGGCATTAACATGCAAGTACTAGTGACTAGTCCTTAGTTGAAACCAAAGACGGTGTGTTAACCCCAAAAAAGAGGAAAAGTTCAATACGAAAATTTTACAGTTCAGTAAGTAAAAATAATATGTTTCTTTTAAAAAACTTTACTGCTGAAGAGAATTTTTTTTTATTAATATGAATGCATATTTATATAAAAGAGGCAATAAAAAATAAGAAAAGAATCAACTAATAAAGAATTATGATCTTTACCTAATTATAATTCAAACTAAATCACCGAGGAAGATACTAAAATATGGAAGATCTATCAAGAAATATCCTAATATCAATGAAGAAATATCACCAATATGCCCCCACAAGATGGTAGCGTGGTCAAGTATACCAATTTTAGACCTTAGTGCCTCAAATGAAGCTTTTGGAAGAAGCTTGGTAAGATGATCAGTTAGTTAATCTTGTGATGAAACATGAGAAACACACAGGAAGCCTTGGTGGCATAGATTTTGAACAAGATAATAGTCAATCTCAATGTGCTTCATTTTGGAATAAAAAGCGATTTACCGCACATATAGCTCATGCCAAGATTGTCACAACAGATAATTGGTGATTCCTTAAGAGAAATAGATAATTTCTTAAGCAAATTAAGGACTCATAAATTTTAGCTTAAGATAAAGCAATAGCATGATACCTAGCTTTTGTGAACGAATGAGTAATAACTTTTCTCTTATTAGAACTCTATGAGATCGGATTGGAGCGTACAAAAACAAGGTGTGTTGTAGTAGAGGAGCGATCTTTATGGTTACCTTCCCATTCTGAGTCGGAGAGGGCATACTAATTTAACGACTTGCATATGCAAAGAAACAAACTATTAAAAGATGTTCCAGCAAGATAACGAAGAACTCGTTTGACCATAGGAGTGTAATATTGATTTATTAGTAAAAAAACCTTCTCTAACTTTTGAATTGTCGAAACAAGAACTTTATGGGAGAGTATGCTTTGCTAACGGAGAATGCACCATAATCAACACAAGACCTACAATAAACTTTTAGCAACAAGTCGAGCTTTATAGCGGCTAATCTTTCATCAGAATTGTATTTAATACGAAAGACCACTTAAACCCCACAAGTTTAGCTTGAGGATATGATGCTACACGAGACTATATACCCTAGCCCTTAAGAGATGATAATTCCTCATTTATGGCAGCACGCCAGTTAGAATTTTTTAATGATTGGCTAATACTTCTAGTCTTAATAGGTTTGGGTATGACACTGAAAGAGACAAAGGATATGGAACGTCAGAATTTCTATTAGTATTTGAGGAAGTGGCTTGCAACTTTGAAGGTTATGTAACAAGGAACGATTCATTATTAGAAGATAGAGTGGCACTGATACAAAATCTTTGAATTGGCTTGATAATGTTTATTTTTTAAATGAGTATGAGATGATTTGGTATAGTGCCAAAAGAAGGAAAGGAGAAAATGAAAGGGGAAGGGAGAAAATGAAAGGGGTGGTATTGATATTAAAGAGGAGGAAGTAGAGGCGGATAATCATGTGATAGATCCTGGAAAAGATGCATTAACGTTATGAAGCTCGTCTGAGGAAGAGAGATTGCTGGTTACGACCTCATGAGAGATACTTCCTGAATCGGATATTGTAAATATAGGACGACAGGAATTCCCAGATGGACTTGTGTTGAAAATTTTCTTTTTTCGGGGTTAATACACCATCTTTTATTTCGATTTAGGACTAGTCATTAGTACTTGCATTCTACTGCCACAAATTATTTATTGTTAATATAGTCAGTTAGGCTATTGCGAAGAGGAACATAACGAGGCACAAAGCATCCACTTGTCCTAGTAAATTTCTTAGATAGGTTGGTCTAAAGTCTGTTAAGACTCAATTTACTACCTGACTTATGCTCTATGATTCTCTTTCAATCAAATATCATAATATTTTCTCCGCTCCATCAAGTGGACGAAGTTAATATGTAGCTTTATAATCAATAGTTTTCACTATATATTTTAATTATTTTAGGATGAATTAATATCGTATTAAATTTTTTACTAGACTGCATATAATGTCGCCCCATGATACCTTTTTTATAGGCTAAACTGCTGCAGGAGGAAAACAAACTTCTGGAGAAAAGTAAAAATATTACCTCATTAATTTTATTTTTTAATTCTGACATAATAAAATAAACCTCTTTCATGTTTTTCATTATTCTCGTTCAGTAGCTGGCATAAAATAATATAAAAGACAATTAGATATCTAACCTTCCATTACCACACATATTTTGTAGACAACAGAGGATGACCCTAAATTTCCTCTAGTGATTATTGTTGTATTTGTCACATAGCCTTGTAAATGCTCTAGAAAAATAACCTGCAAAGTTAAAAAAATTATTCATCCTTGTTACTCATTTCTATTGGTAATGATTAATTTATTTCTGTACTTGACAGAGCTTATGTCTAATTTTTCCTTCTGAAGTTGCATAATATACCTGAAATATCTATTAAAAATTAAATGATTTTTTTCATATGCTCACTCAAATAAACTATTATAGAAAAAAACTTAGCTGTTTATATTAAGTTAATTATATATTTTATCATAATAAATTTGATTTAATAAAGTAAAATACGATACTACTGATTAACTATGATAAATGTAATTGTGTGCACCTTTTTAAATTTTAAATTGTTGCAACTTTCGTCTCTTTTATTTTTTATAATCTTTTTTAAATCAAATGATGTGAACTTGGATGAGTAATTTAAGATATATATATATATTTTTGTAAAATGTAAAAGATATAATTTATAGTTCTTTTGTATATTTCAAATATTTTAATTTTAAATTTAATTTTAAAATATTAAATTAGTATAATATAATTTTAAAAATTAATTAATATAACAGTTGAACTTTAAAATATGAAGAAGTGCAGAGGGAAAATAAAATTAGAAAGAAACAAAGGTTGGACTACGTCGACTATGATCAATGGCCTACAATGCTGCTACGCATATCCAGAAATTTCTTTTTGATTTTTTACTTTGAAGTTCAGTATTTTAATTATTTTTAATTATAATGTCCAGATTAATTTTACACACGCTCCAATTAATTTTATTTAAATAAGACATATTAGGTGCTTATGTGTTCTAAAGGTAAACTAACTGAAAATAATTTTTTGTTGAGGTGTCAATTTATAATTTATTTATTTAACGCTGAATTAAACTCTTAAATACCGATTTTTAAAATGAAATATATATTATTGAATGTTTATTTATAATATATTAGACAAGTAAAAATAAATAAATAATATTATTAAATATTTATTTTTGATATATTAAATCAATAAAAATAAATGGAGTATGTATGTTTATTTTTCATTAGATCAAGGAAAAAGAAGAAAGAGATCCTGTATTACTATTTGATGAGTCTTGATAAATCACCAACACAGTAACCAAAGATAAATACGCTGGATGGTTGCGATCAACAACAATATGTGAGAGTGCCTGCAAAACAAAGTCCAGGATGGTCCCCATGGTAGTTTTCCGATGCTTAAGTTAGTCTTAGCAATGAGAGAATTCCAATAGTATTTGTGAGTAGTATAGTAAGCGTACTTTTGCCTTTCTTCAATTGGGACTTTTATAGCGGTTTCTTGTAACAACCATTCTAGTGGGTGTTGTAAATGGGGGACAATTTCCGTAGTGGTCATAGTCACTCTCCTTGTAACAGTCGTGGCTTTATTAATGAGCGAGATTCCCTCAATGACTGTTAGTGGAAAAGTATTAATGGGAAAAATTCCCTCAATGATTATTGATGGTAATTATTCTACCCTTACACTCCATTTGTTATGCAATTAATAGTAATTATTAAATACTATTAATCTTTTACTACCGCTATTCTATAGTAGTTCCCCCTCCACCCCGGAGTCGATGTGTGTGTTCAAGCCACTCGACTGGTGTCCTAGTGGAGATGATCGGGGTACCCCCAGGGTCAATAGATGGTTGGTGCTGGCGTGGTGTGCAGTCCTGGCAGGATTTGTACATTTCCACAGGCTTGTTGATGTCCCTCCTCGGGTCCTAGGGTGAGCCAAGATAACTCGTCGTCGAGGTAAAAGGTCGTGTTTTTGACAAGCTAGCCCATGACCGAAGTGACCGATCTGAAGATGTCTTTTTAGCTGACCTAGCTCAAGGCCGAGGTGACCTTTTATGAAATCGTCTTTTTAGCCGACTTGGCTCAAGGACGAGGTGACCTTTTATGAAGTTATCTTTTAGACGACCTGGCTCGTCGCCAATTTTGCCGTGGTGTTCAATGCCTTGGGTGCTACCGTCGTTCCTTTTTTAAAAAAGGGTAAAGCGAGAGTTTTTGCCTTGTTTCCCGCTTTTTTCCTCCAAGTGTTATAATCCCCCTAATCCTTTGACACGTATCACGATCTTTGTAGGAGACATATCGTCTTATGTCTTTTTTGTCAAGGGAACAGGCAACTTTTACTGCTTCACGTCTTTTCACCTATATCCCAGAAATTGTCATCATTATTTGACCTTTGGGTTTTCCACCACACATATATATATAACCCAGCTCATTTCACTTAATCTTTTTGTTTTTTGTCATATCGTTGCTTTTCTTTAGGGCCTTTCAGCGTGTTTCATAATTTCCTAGCCTCCTTTTTGCTATACAACTAGTAAGTATGTCTTCTTCCTCTACTCTGTCTTCTCCTTCTTCGTCTTCTTCCCCTTCTTCTTCTTCCCCTTTATCTTCTTTTCCCTCACTTAGGTATGAGGTTAGGGTTTATCAAGTAGGTAGACATTTACCCTTAGTGCAGTCTTTGAGTGTTTCCTTTCTGAATTCTAGGGAACGGGATTTAGAGGTTGTGAGGTTATCAAGTAGTCTTTCCACAGACTATTTGTTGCCTTTTTTTAGGAAACATCGATTACCTTCTGATTTTGAATTTTCCCTCCCCTGCTAGTGATAGGGCTTGTTTCCCCCTTTTGGGGTTTTGTACCCTATATACTGAGCACATATTGGCTGGGTTGAGGTTTCACGTATTTCGTTTATTACTCTGTATTCTAGAATCGTTTAATCTCAACCTTGGCCAATTGACCCCTAATGTGGTATGCACTATGGTGGGTTTCGCCTTGGTTTGTTGCGAAGTTGGGGTGGTTCCGTCTTTATACTTGTTTAAATATTTTTTTAGCATAAAGAACTCAGGTGCTAATAGGGGGTGGTATTTTTTTAGCGCACTCCGTAGTTTTATGGTCCTTCTTCCTTTCATAGTATCCGATTAGAAGGGGAAATTTTTCTTTTTTAGGCTAGATGGGAGCCAATTGATGCCGGATTGGAATTTTGGTAGAATTAGGCATGAGACGCCTCGCATGTCCTTCCCCTAGACCTTGCCCTCATCGATTAAATTCCTTTTCACCGCTGCCGTTTCACCGACGCCGACCTATTCCAGCCCGCATCAGTGCTCATGACCCCAGTGGCGAGATGGTGCCATACGAGGAGGTCTTATCGGAAGGGGACCCAGGTAGTTTAGAAGTCTGTCCTTACCGAGATTTTTTTGCAAATTCCTGAGTTGACTTGTGTTTTTTGTGCTGTAGTGGTGCGTGTAAGCCTCGTCAAACCGCCGAGGGGGAGTTTTGTCCCTTCTACTGAGCAGACCCCGGGGACCGAGCTGGCAAGGCAAGTTGTTGATCCATCAACGACTCGCTCAATCGGAGTCAATGATCTCGCGGAGCAGTTCGGGGGAAGCCGGAGGGAGAGCCCGGTTCCTGTACCTAGGTCAAAGAGGCCTAGAGTTTCTCTAGTGGTCCCTACTGCAGGGACATCTCTGGTTGACCTCAGCGAGGTGAGGCTTCTTTTTCCTTCTTGTATTTTTAACCTTCAATCCTTTAGCCCTTAGCTCCCAACTAACTTGTTTTTTTATTGCAGGCTTTGTTTAAGACGGTATCCGCCCTGGTGGACGGCGCAGCAAAGGAATTCCACCGCAAGAGGATGCAAGGGGTAGACCTAGAAGCCCGTTTGAAGGCCTTCGAGGACAGTGGGAGAGAGAAGCTAAAGATGGCGGAGTTGAAAATAAAAGCTGCCGAGGAGAGGGCCAGAGTGGCCGAAAAAACAACGGGGGGCTGAAGTGGAGTAGCACTACTTGAACGAGACCTTCATAGACGGGCAGGGAGAGTTTTTTGAGGTTTTCTTTGAGAAGATCACCAAGACCACCACTTCACAAAGTAAGTCTCCGTGATGAGCGAGTCCCTGGCCGCTACTACCAAGACGGTAGCATTGGATGAGGTTGCTCGGGCCTACCCAGATCTACCAGTTCAGAGTGACCGGTTTTACTATGATGCCGGTACCGAGTCTCGAGTGACCAAGGGTCTAATTTAGGTTATTCTCCACTGTCCCGAATTGTCGTTGATCCGCTATATTTCCCAGCGCCCTTCTATTTTGTCTGTGGAGGAGTTAAGGGATTGCGATGAGGATGTGGAACCGGACATCGTGGAGATTTCAGATGCTGAGGTGGCCGTATCTGCCTCTGCTGGTCCTCCCAGCTCGGCCATTAAACCCTCTGCAGATGTGACTATTAAAGCGGCTATAGCTACCCCGTCAGCCAAGCCGGCCATGGACAGAAAACCGGTCTAAGTCGTCTCCCAGAGCGAAAATAATGTATAACTCTTTTAAGATTTTGTAATTTTTATACTTTACTTAGTTGCTTTTAGCTTTGTAAATATTCTGGGCCTTCGAGACCTCATTAATTAAAACAAGAATGTTTTTCCTACTTCCTGCCTTTTGCTTGTCCTGATGTTTTTCTATTATGTTCTCTCAGAGTCATCCCTTACACCCTTGAACAAATGGAGAGAAAGAACTTCATCCTTAAGCAGCTTCTCCAGAATAGGGATAAAGAGCTGCAGCTTAAGGACGAGTTCATCCAGTACTTCGAGTTTCGCCTGTCTCAGAATGCGAAATTCCAAGGCTTGGTGAGAAAAATGAGGGAGTGTCGGGATAAATGTGACTACCTCAGGGGGGAGAATGAGGAGTTAATGCAAAAAGTAGAGGTTCTTCGAGGTGATGTTCATACCTTGTCAAGCAATACGGAGAGGTGGGTGACATTTTGGAAGGCCAAGGTGACCAAGCTCAAGCTAGACTTTAAACATCGCGAGGCCGGGATGAACTACTTTCGGGATTAGATCCGAGAGTATAAGAGGATTGTGTTCTGGGAAGGGGGTCTTCTTACCTTGGAAGAGGTAGAAGAGCGGGTGGCTGAGCTGACCACCCTCCTTACGAGTTTGGCTGCTACTCAGGGGGAGACCTCCTCGACCTATAGAAGGAATAAGGGGATTTTGAAAACCATCCCAGCCATGTGTAAAGACATGAAAAAATGGGCTCAATATTTTTGAAGGAACATGCAGGCCAACACGAGCCAGCGATGACTTCCTCCATTACTTCTGAGAAGGGGAAAGGCCGAGGTAGATCCACGCTGCAGCATAGGCGTTAGAAGATGATTTTTGTACTTTAATATGTGTAGATTTTTTCCTCAATCCTTGAGAAGTTCTACCTTTGAATTTTATCAATACAATTGAGCTTTATTCTCTGACTCTGTTATTTCTTGAATAGTTAATTGTATTCCTGTCTACACCACGCTTTTAAGCACGAGGTAATCTTGGCCAACTGATGTAAAATCAGTTTTGCTTTCAGATATTTATCTATGGAGTTCTAACATTGAATGAATTAATTCAAGAAGCGTCACATACATTGGATCCTAGCTTTGTTTTTACTGCGTCGTTTCAGGTATAGCCAGTCTTTTTCTTGTTGCTCTTTGGGGTTCCTGTTATCACTTAAACGACCATATATAGTAATTCAATTCATATATAGTTCGACTCTTTTGGGTCTTTGTTATGCGATTTTTACTTCGCGACGACTGCGATATTTTTGCCAAACCGAGCTCCCTTTGTGATGAGGTCAATTTAATAATGGTTACAATGTTCTTGTCGAATGAGCTCTTATTTTAACAAGGTCGATTTAATGATTGCGGCTTTGTTACCAAACCGAGCTCTCATTTTGACGAGGTTGATTTAATAGTTGCAGCGCTTTTGGACGAACCAAGCTCTCAATTTAACGAGGTCGATTTAATAGTTGCGGTGCTTTTGGCCGAATCGAGCTCTTAATTTGACGAGGTCAATTTAATAGTTGTGGCGCTTTTGGATGAACCGAGCTCTCAATATGACGAGGTCGATTTAATGATGCTTTATTCATACAAGTATATAAAGAAGTAATCATATAATGCAACGAAGTATTTATTAAGATAGGAACATAAATAACAAGACA
>JBDJHY010181818.1:0-13660 GCA_039654485.1 Withania somnifera
CTGGGTTGGTTACACCTATAACCTTTTCTTTGTAGAGGTGATGTTACACCTGCCCTCATTATTCCACAGCTGAGATAGTTGCTAATGGTATAAATAATTCAAACCCCAAAATTTCTGTCCATTTTGTGTTTTCTTGTTCTTCACTTTAAAAATCATGTTTTTCCCATTATTTCTTCAAGGGGTTTTGCAAGTGATATTGGGAAACTTTGGGGATTCTATATACTTATTTTCTTCGATTGTTGATAAGTTTTCACTCCAAATTACTAAATTTCATCCCGAAATTCTTAATTTTTTTCAACTTTGTATCATTTTAGATAGATTTTATCTTATTCTTGACTCTGTTTGAGCCTAATATTTTGTATATGTTCTTTATTTTGAGAGGAACCCATTGATATATTTTTTAAAAGTTTTGGGTTATAGAGCCCACATGCCTGTTTTGGTAGTTTCATGATCGTTTGGAGCTTTTGGAGTAGTTTGAGCTAAGACCCAGTATTTGTGAAGCTATTTTATCGAACGACATATAGGCTACGAATTACTGAAATTAGACTTAGTGTATATTAGATATAAATATACTAATTTCGTATATCATTGGGTTGGTTTTTGGGATTGGTACCTTTGATCGCTGTCTGTTTCTTTCAGTTTGATTCCTTTGCTCTCTATTTTGATATTTGCTACAATATTATAGATTACATATTTTTCGGCCTGATTTGGCCTTGTATTGTGTCTAAAATATAATATGATTGGATTCCGAGAATGTCCAGGATTCCCGGGAAATGACTAATGGTTATTAGCTGCTATAGTGATTGCCCAAGCTTGTGTACGATCAGTAGAATTGGTTGTGATCTACTAGTTGTGATTGTGCACAACATAATTATGAAAATAATTTTTATGCATTGATTTTTAATAGTTTATGTCAAAAGATCCCAATATTACCTATTTTGCAAATGTACTATTTTATGGTCGTGAGCCGGTGGTCTATTAGAAATAGCCTCTCCACCTCATCTCCGAGGTAGTGGTACTAACTGCGTATACTTTACCTTTTCCAACTCCACTTTATGGGAATTTACTGAATATGTTGTTGTTGTATTATTTATGGCCAAGATCCCAATATCACCTATTTTGAAACCTTTTACGGTCTTGTGAGACTGTTTACAGTATTATATGATTAAAATATATATACAAATTGATAGTTGTCAACGGATTTTGGGGATATGAGGTTAAAGATTTACTTTTTTACTCTTTTCAAACTGATAAAAAACTTGATCATGTCTGAACATAAGACATTGAATTTTTTTATTGATTTTAAACTCTAATGAGGTCAGATAATGATACTAAGATATTATGTTATTGAGATTGTCCCAAAGGGGATTCGAGATCTGTTATAAGATTACAAGATTATATACAGTGAAGGCTTACATGATCTTACCAATCCGTGTTAGTGTGTAGCTGGAGAAGGGGTATATCGTGGAGTTAAGGTTTCTGGGTGAACGCCTTTCATAGGTCATTCTTTTTAAATATATGCGTATCGAAGAAGGAGCATACAGGTTTTACTAGCATAATATTATATCATATTATTCTGCATAGTTCTATCCTTGTTTTCTGTTTACTAGTTGAACTCTTCGATTGTATGGCGGCTGGATAGGTTTGTCTTCACTTGTATGTATCCCTTGGGTGTATGGGTTCTTGTGGGATTGTAGTTTCATTATTTATATTTTTATTGGATGATATAGTTGGATATCAGTTATTGCTCTTGGGTTCGTTCTTGTAATGTTACTATTTCATGATTAATTTCTATTAAATGTTCTTTCCTTCTGTCCAATTGGTGAGGTCATCAACAAATTGTTCTACCTGTATTTATATTTTATCTGTTAGTTGAGCATGAAATTAGGTACATTTCCTTTCCTTTATCTATGTCTTCGATTATCATAGCCAGCTAAATTTTTCTGCTTATATACATCATAATTGTTTAGCTAGATTTCTGTGATGATATGCTCTATTTGTTTTCTTTTTGTGACCCATTCATTCACGATCTGCTTATTTACTACTTTTATTTCATATATGTGCCCATCGCCTATGATGCCAACTAATACCCAATTTCTTTGGCTTTTTAGTACTTATATTGCACTTATGCATTTTTTGGTACATATCTTAGTGCAAGAGGCGGCCACTTTTATTTACTTACGTTTAGATTCATTATACTTATCTTTTGATACTATTATACTTATGGCTATTATATCGAGATATCGAGCTTTGGAAGTTTTTTTTTTATTATTATCAGTGATTGATTTATCTTCTATTTTCCATTTTCTATTATCATTTTTGTTCGCTATTTATCTGTACAATTGTTTCACAAATGATGGGTTGTTACTAACCTCGTGATCTAAGAAATCGAGCCATGAGAGATTTGTATCAGAGCCTAGGTTTATTAGTATCCTTGATACACTAGCCAATGGCTAGTAAAGTCCTATGGATTTGTGTAGAGATGTATTTATCCCATCTTTGAGAGGTTACTATAATATCTTTAGGAAAATAAATCTCTTTTCACTTCCATACCAAGTGTTATATGAAAGATGGTCTCTTGCAATATCATAACTTATTGTTTACTCTTCTACAGATGCTACGTACAAGCTCTTCAGCAGCTAATGATAGTGAGCCTTCCACCCTACTAGCTAGGTCTTTGGTTAGGGTCCGAGCTAGAGGTTGACCTCGAGGTCAAGTACATTATCGTACTATGACAAATGCTAGAGATACATCACCTATTCTAGCTCTTCCATTTGAGCCTGAGATAGTTTTAGTTCAACAAGAACCCATTTGCTAGAGGACAACATATGCTCCACCTAAGCCGGTTCCAGCTTCGGTTCTCACACTAGACATTAGGGATGTTCCACTTCAGTTACTTGGCATGGTCAGTGAACAGTCTATGGATAAGCCCTAAATATTTGCTTAGGAATCATCCTTGGGTCCTCAGTGTTTGGGAGTGCAGCCTTCTACTGTAGCTCCCCCAGTTTAGGTACTTCTAGTCCTTATAATTTCTTCCCAAAATAAGGTCTTATCAGTTCCTACAGTTTCTCAACCCTTTCCTCCACACCCACCTACGTTAGAGGAAGATCATAAGAAGTAAGGTAGACTTTTAAGGTTAGATCCACCGAGGTTTTCTAGAATTCCTAGAGAGAGTGCTCATGATTTCATCATAAGATATGAAGATAGGTTGTATAACCTTGGGATTTTTTAGATGTATGGAGTTGATTACACTATCTTCCAGATGAGTGGATTAACCAAATAGTAGTAGAGATCACTTGTTTTTAGAAGACCATCTTGATAACCTCCTATGAATTAGAGACTATATTTTGAGACTTTCATGGATAAGTTTGACTCCCATATTGATAAAGAGTGGATAAGAGACGAGTTAACTTATTTACAATAGAAAGCTCTGACTAAACTGAGTATCAGGATCGTTTCCAACTTTTAAGTATGGTGCTATATTGATACCGACTGAGGCAAAGAATGTTTCCTATTTTGTTTGATCCAAGCTTTATGAGACTACAAAGATTCATATTGCTAGTGCCAATCATTTTAGGCTATGCTAAGCATGCCTGTACCATGTAGGGTTTATTTGCCAAGTTTCATGGGAATGAAAATAAGAGCCCACATCATTATCGTAGCTTTAGTAGTTCCTAGTTTAGTGGTAGGAGATCTAGTTCATCAGTAACCTCAGGGTCAGTCAGTTAGGCAGTCCAGGCTTCACTTTAGACCTTAGGTGAAGGGGCACACAATTACTTTTATGATGGGCAGTATTTGGTTCAGACTTTGAGAGTTTTTACATATGGGGATTCGATCATGGTGGCCATTCTAGTTTAGTTGGATTATCTTGATATGGTAGGTCGTATGGTCCATGGCATGAGTATAAGGCTATGGGTTATATTACTAAAGGGTACCCCTAATGGGGTCCCATATCAGCTTAGCCAGTCCTGCCTATCCGAGTAGTGCTGCCACTGGCAATAGGTGGTGGAATACATGTTCGAGGTTCTCCTCAACATAGTAGTACTAGTGGTCATAATGGTAGTTGATCAAGACATCACCATCATTAGTTTGAGGTTGTGCTAGGTAGATCGGAGGTATAGTCTCAAATCTTATGGTCGTAGGTACTATTTTTATTTTCCGTCAGTCAGCCTAATCTTTATTTGATCCGAGCTCTACATGATCGTATGTGTCTATATATTTTTCTCTTTGTTTGGGTTTGGATAGTAAGCCATTTCCTGTACCTCAATATTTTTCTACACTAGTAGGTGATTCTGTAGTAGCTGATCGTGTTGTGAGATCCTGTTCTATGGATATTTGTGATTATAAGACATGGAATGACTTGATTTTATTGGATATTCTTGATTTTAATGTGATACTGGGCATCGAATGGTTATCCCCTCACCGTGTTGTCATGGATCATTTTACGAAGACTATTACTGTAACTATTACTGATGCATCCCCAGTTGTTTGATAGGGTTCTTTTAGTCACACACCATTTGGGATTATTTTACCTCTTAAGGCTAGGCAGTTAGTTTCACGCCTTTTTTATTATCTTGATGATGTTCACGATGTTAGTGCCAATACTTTGTCTCATCAGCCAGTTCCTGTGGTTAGTTATTTTTTCTATGTTTTCGACTGATCTACTTTGCCTACCACTATAGAGAGATATTATTTTTTCTATTGTGTTAGTGTTGGGTGCCAGGACCATTTCTATTCCTCCTAACCATATGCCTCCAACTATGTTGAGGGAGCTTAAGTTTAAAATTTAAGATTTGTTGGAGAAGGGCTTTATTAGGATGAGTGTTTTACCATAGAGTGCTCCAGTTCTGTTTGTTAAGAAGAAAGATGGTTTTATACATATTTTTATTGACTTTTGATTGCTAAATAGGGTGATAGATAGGAATAATTATCTGATGTCGAGGATAGATGACTTGTTTGATCAACTTTACAGTGTGGTCATTTTTTAGAAGATTTATATGAGGCTTGTTTACTTCCAGTTAAGGATTAGGACAGATGATATCTATAAGAAACCATTTAGGACACATTATTGCCACTATGAGTTCCTAGTAATATCTTTTTGGTTGACTAATTCCCCCAAATATTCATGGAATTGATGAAAAAAGTGTTCAGACATTATGTGGATTCATTTGTTATTATGTTCATCGACAACATCTTAGTTTACTCACTGAGTTGAGAGGAGAATGAGAAATATTTAAGGATTGTGCTTTAGACTTTGAGATATTTGTGGATTTATGCCAACTTCTTAAAGTGTGATTTTTTGCCCGAGTCAATGGAATTTCTAGGACACATGGTATTTAGGGATGGGATTATGGTAAATCCGACAAAGATTGCGATAGTTTGCGATAGGCTTAGACTGACTAATCCTACTGAGGTAGATAGTATTTTGGGTGTCAGGGTATTACGTATGGTTTGTAAAGGGTGTATCTTCCATCACAAATTTGTTTATGAGGCTGACTAGAAAGGAGGTTCATTTATAGTGGTCAAATGAGTGTTAGTCTTATTTTTAGAGGCTTACGGCCTTATTGAGTTCAACCCTGGTGTAGACTTTACCAGTTGAGGGTTACCGTTCTTAATTTATTATGATACTTCTCATGTTGGTTTGGGTTTTGTTCTGAGGAAGATGGTTCATGTGATTTCATATGCTTTGAGGTAGTTGAAAACTCAAGAGTGCAACTACCTTACTCGTGACTTTGAGTTGGCGGTGGTAGCTTTTGCACTTAAAATTTGTATGAATTATTTGTATAGCGTATATTCTGAGATTTTCACTAATCATTATAGTCGACAATACTATGATATAATTTGCAATAGCATAAATGGATTGAGTTACTGAAGGGCTATGATATTTTCATTTTGTATCATCCAAGCAAGGAAATCTTGATTGCAGATGCCTTGATTTAGAAGTCAGTATGTATCGGCATCCTAGTTTTTCTTTTAGTTTGCGAAGTGATATTGGCTTTCGATCTTAAGTTGTCACACTTCAATTATCAGATTCTTCCCTGATCCGATTTTTTTAATCATGATGGAACCTACAGTCCCAAAAGTAGGAGAACCAACCCTGTATCCCTAGCAAAAGTTAAGGGCTACTATGGCATTGACGGAACACACAAGTACAATAAGTAATGTAAAGAGAAAGTAGATAAAGTTGGAGAGGAGAAATAATATAAACAGAATCAACAAACATTCCTAAGACCTGGTATCAGTGTATATACAAAACTACTAAGTATATAGTAAACGTACAAGTCTATAATACCGAAATACAAAAGAGGAAAAATACGAAGCTGAAGAGAGCAGGAGAAGTTAGACGTCCAAAACTCACCTGGTATCTGTGAAAACAAAAGCATCAATGAGGCACAAATATCTAATAGCTAATCAATGTTTGGCACTAGTATTCGGATCTAAACCAAGGGAGCATAAGTGCAGTATGAGTACAAGTCATCGAAGCAACAAGTACCCAGTAGGCTTCGAGGGCCCACTAGGACCATAGCAAATATAAAAGTGTTAAGTAACAAGGATACAGGAATTAAGGTCACAAAAGCAAGTAACATAACTCAGAGAGCTAGCCACACAGAAAAAAAGAAAGGAATAGGTAGAGCATGTTTAACACTAGCTACAACACGGGGCTAGAACTCAAGTAAGAAGGAAAGAATGTACCTAAGATCTTTGCAGCAATGCAAATAGCAATAGTAAAATCATAGAAGATGGATAGCAAACGTAATAAGGGGATATACGTAGTGTATTTGTAACCTCAAGATACAAAAAATGATAGTAAATTAAATAGAGCCATGCACAAGTAAAACCACAAGGTAAAAATAATCAGTATGTAAAATAATGCAACCGGATCTAATAGTAAATTAAGCAGCATAACAAGAAAAACCCCTACCAAGATCTCATAACAATATAAAAGTACATAGAAGTCACGGTCACCCATCCAGTATCCTATACTAGCGGAGAGTACATATAGAAGATAACTGCGATAAAGTAAGCACATGCACAATGATGCTCAGTTCCTTTATATGCTCCTCCTCCGACACATGAAGCACCAGTAGGTAGGACCCACGGAAGGTGCTTCCCTGAGAGCCTCTCCTACACCACAAACCCCTCCTCCGGCGTGTCCATCCCCCAAACGGCAGGGTCTATGGAGGTGTACCAACGATGTACAAAGCACCAAACTTCATGGTATGCCTCACCAATCGATATTCCAAAAATCTCAGGGAGACTCACAACCTGGCATCATGGTTGAGAGCCCCACAGCCCAGACAATAGTATCACTATGTTATAAGCTCAACAACTCAGTGCCTAAGGTCTTAGTATCCTAAAGGAGCAAGATCCAGAACCAATAAATGTAAAGTAGCATGAAAATGGTTGTGCTTATTACTGAGCGAAGTCTGACTAAAGTGCCAGCTTAAGTAGTAAGTTGTGGTACCCAGTGCCAAGGTGTGAAACCTGGTATAAAAGAAGTAAAAAGGGTAGTATGTATCTCAGTATGCAACCGAGTCTAAAACAGGTTGAAAAATCAATTATCTTATTATTATTATAAAATCCTGTTTTATTTTGTTTTATCCATGTTAATCCTTATTATAAAAAAATGGGCCTCTAAGGGCAAAAATGTAAGAAAAGGGATGATACTAGGCCCCTGGCCCCAAATACACTCTCAAAAATAAACCTGACAGCTATCACGTTGTATGAATGCAACAACACAGACTATACCTACAACTAACCTATGCACAACACAATTTTTCAACTAAGCTACAGCTAGAAGCACAAGACTGTATCCCAAACTTGAGGGAAAAACCCAAAAGCCAAACCCACGAAATAACATATCACTACTTCCAGAATCACCCTACGACCATCACAAGGCCAACACTAGATCCAAGGCATAGTATACATCAGGCACCGTAAGAAAAAATTGGACAAGGTAGAATAGAAGAAGCAGACGACGGTCATGGTATCAACCTAGAATCCCAACCTATGAAAGCTATTTAGACAAGTTATATAAGCTATTTACCAAGAGTAAGACCTACAGAGCCTACCTATCATCCGAAGAATAGCGTGCTACAACTCCTGCATATTATTTGACCAATAACAAATGACCTCTAACCACTTTGAAACTAATAAAATAAGGATTTTCAGTTCAAGTCAAATTCGATGGTATAAATTATGCAGTATTTTATACTAGGCCAACATGTTGGGAAGCATACCAAGGGTTAAACTAGCCTAAATTCACCATTATAGAACTAATGGAAGTGTCAGAATTTCGATCCTATACCCCGAAAACCAAATTACCCTCCAAGCTCCACTTTAGGCCATGAACTTAACTAAAATCCACAAATTGGCATATATTATAAAAAAAACTCCAAACACAAACTAAGGTCCATCTTGACTTTTTTTGGCATTCCAAAGCTAATGAAACTATCGAGATTTAATTTAAAGCTCACCTTGAAGGAAAGTTGACTTTGGTCAATGAGTACTTAGTTTTAGGCTCTAAAACAGACAATTTGAGATATTTTCCAACCGAGTCTCTAGGGATCCATACTACTGGTCCCAAAAAGTCATAAATGACTCAGGGAAACTACCAAACTATTCTAGAATATAAAATGTCACATATTTTTCATAAATGACGATGAAGGTTATTACATGTATTGATTCCTGAATTCTTTATATATGGGTTTCAAAGTTTTTGGAGACCATTTTCTATCAGTTGGGTTGACAATTGAGATTTACAGCACTTTGTTCATCGAATAATAGGTAGGCTCCATGGGGTTATCTCTAAATATGTAGCTTTCATAATTTTACTAAATAACATCCATAGGCAGGGTTTATAGGTTGTTACCGTATACTTGGACTGCTTCTTCATTCTGTCATCTATTCTTTCCCTATATTGTTTCTTGGTGAAAGACGATGCTCGTGACTTAAATTAGCCTTGTGATGGCTTTAGGGTAACTCTAGAAGTAGTAAGATATTGATGTGTAGGTTGGTTTTGGGTTTTACCCTTGGGTTTGAGCTGTTGTATTGTGTTTCCAGCTGTAGCTTAGTTGCATCTGTGCAGGGCATTGGTAGACTATAAATATAGATGTATTGATTTGTTGTGCATTCATTCTATGAGAGATATAGCCACAAGCTCCATTTTGAGAGTGAATTGGAGTTGGAGCCCGTATCACCACTAGATTTGATCCCGTGAAGGCTAGACACTGATAATATAAATATTATTTTATAATGACATAACATATGATAACTTGGAATATACTGATAATAATATAAATTGAAGGACTTTTTAACTTTTTTTGACTCGGCGGTGTACTGGGCATCTAGTATTACTATTTTCATTTCTTTTAGTATAGACTTCATACTCTGGCACTAGAAAATATCATTTGATAAATTAATTCTTAAACTTCAGTCTAACTCTGCTCTATATTGAGTACATTCGCTGTCACTTAAGACATCATTGTGCAATAGTGAGTACAGGTTTTTGATATTTATCACACCTATTAGCTTGGAGACTTTGATGATACTTGTTACCTTGAGGAAGTTGGTGATACCACTATATTGAGGAGTTGAACTCCATGACTTGATGAGATTACATCTTGATAATACTATTATGATAGGGCATTGGATGCCAGACTTTGAGACCATTGAGGCTCTGTGACTTGGAGATGTCAGATTATGACTACTTTAGAGATTATATGTAGCGGGTGTACCTGCATGGACCATGCCTCTGGGCTATGATGACTGAAGGAAGGGTATGAGATGAAGTAGGGATATACGAGAATTAGGATTAGCATTCTATGGATCCACCTACTGGACCTATGGGTACCGGAGTAGGAACGTACACAAGACTTGTTACTTCATGTATGTATTTACTTTTCTGAACTTATTTTCTTCAGTGTGCCCCTGGTCATAGTGGAGGTCTACAGGTGAGTGTGTTCCCTATATATGCTGCCATTCTTATAGGGGATTTGGCATTTTTAATTTACTTTCTATATTTACTGCTTAATTATCATTACTATATATATGTGAGACTACCTTGCTATATAGGATATTTGCGATATATTATTTGACTATTAATTCCATCTTACTTTGAGGTTACCAGTATACTGTCCAAGTTCTCTCCCTGTCTACATATCAATCTCTTTGATTACTTACTGTTGTTTTTTATATATATCGATGTAAGGATTCTTAGTATGTTCTGTTCTTTTGCATGGGATCCTGTTCTGATGTTTTCGCTAGAGATGACATGTCTATCTATTTACTTGATTCTTATATGAGTAGTTAGCTTTCATGTTTTACTATTTTCTTCTGTTACTTTACTCTCTTGCATTCCATTATTTACTGCTTTTATGATTGTTATGTTCCCAGTGGGCCCTTAAATCCTACTAGGTATGGGTTACTTCGGTGATTTGTATTCATACTAAACTTTTTCCTATGGTACAGATCTGAGTACTAGTGCCTGACATTAATTTACGGATTGTCATTCGTGCTTACTTGTTGTTGCTTTTAGAGATACAAGGTGAGATTGACGTCCAGTTGACCATTCCCTCTCTTAAGCTAGGACTTGTCTCTTTTGTACTTTTAGAGACATACTTATAGCCGATTTTTGCATTTTCTCTGTACTTAGAGGCTCTGTTTATTTATACTGATACCAGGTTTTGGAAGTGTATTGATATTGTTATATATTCCGCTACATTTTTCATATCTCTTTTCCTTTATACCTTGTCATTGTACTTTTGGATTCCGCTATGTTGATGGTATCCTTTCGCTTCGGCTTCAGGCTACAGGGTTAGTTCTCCTACTAGAGGGATAGTATGTGTTATCATGATCTGAGAAATTGGGTCGTGACAGGAGCAGTTGGACGTCTAAAGATCACTTTATATTTCTAAAAGAAAAAGCAACAAGTAGGCATGAACAACTATGATTATTGTCCAAAGGGAAATTGTTCTAGATCGATACATGAACCTTGTGAATACATCATGGGTCTAGATAGCCATGTGAGCAGTAGATGTATATTGTAGGGAAAACATGCACTATGTCATTTGACATTGCATTACACCTTAAATGATTGACATATACGATTTACTTCATACATTGTTAATCATAGTTGATACAAATTATTTGACTACCTTTACTTGTCATTGATATTAAATTTCCCCTTTATATCACCAATTTCCCCTCCAATTGGTGATATTTCTAGACTTGTTACTTGGTCCTAATGAGATGAGATTTTTATTTTATCAGCATAAAAGTTAAAATAAGGAAAGCCTTCTAATTATGATAAACAAGTTGAGGAAAGTTAACTATGACGATTAGTGGAGGCAGATAGATTGATTATGATTTGTAATGAATTGATGGTTATAATTTTTTTAATTATTATTTAGCTCGGTCTAGTACTTTAAAATTCATTCTATGAGTCCATTATCGATACCCAAGAAATACCATTCGCACTGCGAGTGGACTTGTGTGTTGGAAACTAATAAGGGTGTAACTTATTCCTTGCACGAGTTAGTGGCATAACAAGTGATATTTTCAAATAAATCATGGATTGACTTGAGCAGGCCTAGATGGTCATGTATAAATCTTATATTAATGATAGATATATGATGAGTATGGACTAGTTGTGTGATGATTTAAGCATTTTGGTCTAAACATTTTAGAAACTATCTGATGAGTCTATTCTTTGATATTTAAGATGTAACCTTCACATCATGGTGGAATTATATGGTAGGAAATGATATGGATGTTTGAGTTGAACAATGTCCTTTTTACGTTGGCCTATTTCTTTTAGAATCCACTCCAAGAGTCTATTTCTCAGCTTCCATGATGTACCCTTCACGCCCCTGATGGACTTGTGTATTGGGGACTGATATGAGTGTTGACAGAATCTCTCCACAAGTTTGTAGTATGATATGTGGAATCTTTCGATGAGTTTTAAATTGACTTGAGAAGGGAAGCCAGTACTTTGAAAGGTCGAGGGTGATTTTTTTGTACTTGAGATTGATTCAAATATAATATTTATTACTTTTTGTGCATTATCTATTAAGATGCCTGATGAGGTGATGTTGATACTTTATCATGGTGATATTTTATGAGAATTTATTTTGATGCTTGATTAATTAATATAATATTATTACTGTTTGATCTTCCTAAGTATTTCAATTTTTACAATTGATATCCTACTCTTTCATGTATCTGTTATTATTAAACATTGTTGTTTATATCATCTGCTTGCAGGTTCTAGTTATGGGAGATTCAATAGGTGTGCTCAGGAAGTTGGTACATTACACCAATTTGTTTTAGTTCTAACCAATGATCCCTGATGAGTCTTCATTATATATTGGTACTCTTCATTAATTTCTATACTTTATATAGGTGTAGAGCCTGGTACTATTTGATCTTGTTTCTAAGATACAAATTTTGAGGATTTTGTTCAGGAGCATTTTGAGGTAGCTATTATTTTTTAAGCAAATATCATACTCATTTCTACTTATTTTTTTCTTTCCATTGAGACTATATTATTTTCGTTGATGTCATATCATTCTCTTATTGTGGCCTGTGCACAGTGACTCCAAATTTTAGGATGGTATTTAGATGGGTTTACTTATGTATTGAACATTTTGTCTTCTCGTGGACTCATTTTATTTTTGCATTTACCTTATAGTGATGGTTAGGCTAACAAATCTAGGTAGGTTTGGAAATGTGTCATCACGACTAGATTCTTAGGTCGTGATAATTTTGTTCGTATTTAATTCTTACTTAGTTATTTATTAATATTAATAGTCAAGAGTCCTATTAATTCAAGTTCTCTTATCATTTACCATTCATTATCAATCAACCAATTAGTATCATCAACTCAAGGACAAGCATGTAATGAGACTAATAACAAGTTATCAAGTAAGGCATAATATCTACGAATAGTCTTTTATCAACCATTAAAACCATAATTCACTTCATTATTATAGTCACCATTTTAGTTTCACGAACAAAAACATCATAATTCAACAACCATAAGTATGTACAAAGACCAATAACTAACCAATTAGTTTGGAAACATACAAGAAAATAACAAGAGTCAAAATTCCATTTTACTCTTAAGTTTCTTAACTTACCATTAACTGGTAAATTCACTTGCTTAGTATAATCACACTGTATTGATATTATCATCAGGTTATTAGACACCTCTTTATTAACTACTTCTCATCCTTATCAATTGTATCTCTAAATATAACATTAGGAACACACACCATAATGTTTACTAATTGCACTTTATCCTAAAATTTCATGTATGAAAAACTTTAGTTTTTACATGTTTATTCACACAAGTAGTGTTAATCCAAACAAACATTTAGTCACTATTTATGTCTGGAAAACCAATCACCATGCATGTCAATTCAATACACAAAAGACTATACAGAGTTATAACTCCACATAAATCCCCATGAGTTTCCGTTTAATTAATTATTAATAATTAGTATACTATAGATCGTTAAAATTAAGTTTCTAAGTGTCACATTCAGAACACCACAAAAATTACCTAAAAACATGCACCCTATCAAGAACACTCACATAATGGTTTATAAAACTCATAATATGTATTACATTATTTTAGGTTTTATCAATCCAAACAACA
>JBDJHY010181819.1:0-12066 GCA_039654485.1 Withania somnifera
TCGATACACATTCTCATTTTACCCTCCTTTGTATTTACAAATAGAACTGGTGCACCCCAAGGTGACACACTAGAATGAACAAAATCTTTATCTAGAAAATACTGGAGCTAAAATTTTATCTCCCTTAACTTAGTAGGAGTTATACGGTACAGAGAAATAGAAATGGGCTTAGTGCTTAGCTCTAAATCAATAGCAAAATCAATATCCAGCTTTGGTGGTAGGCCTAGTAGGTTGGTCGAAAATACATCCAGGAACTCAGAAATAATAGGAACAGACTCAAGAGTAGGAGTGTCATCCTGAATATCACAAACATATGCAAAGTATTCCAAACACCCTCTCCCTGCTAACTTCCTAGCTTATAGGCAAGAAATAAAATCTATCGGTGCGTGACTACTAGAACCCTGCCACACAACTAAAGATGAACCTAGTACTGCTATGATGATGGTATTGGTATAACAATACAAAAATGCCCGATGAGGAGACAACCAATCCATACCCAGAATAATATCCAAGTCCACCATATCTAGCAATATTAAGTCAACCCATATGTCTAATCCACCAACAAAGATCGAATATGATTGGATCACCCGATCCACTACTAAAGAATCCCTTACTGAGGTAGAAACATGCATAGATATAGATATCACATCAATAGGCAACCCTAAGTTGGGTGCAAAATAAGATGACACATATGAACAAGTAGGCCCAAGGTCAAATAATGTTGATGCAGGTATAGAACACACATAAATCAAACCTGTAATCACAGCATCTTAGGCCACAACATCAGGTTGAGTAGGAACTGCATATAACTAGCGATCACCACCATGATAACCACCACTATGACCACTGCCCCTACTATGATGGCCACCACCTCTATAACCACCCTATACCCTATCTCTAGCCGGCAGAGGCACTGATCTCAATAGATATGTAGATTAAGGAGCAAGCTAAATAGTTCCCTTCTATGGACAAGCTCTACATTAATGGCCCACAAGGACACACTCATAACACAACCCAGATGTCCCACTCTGTCGGCTCCTCTACCATAAGCTATCCGACAACCCTAATACAACAAACCGACCCCTTGTGAATATTGTAACTAATGAACCTAACTGTCGCCCCCTGAACGGGACCCACTATAACCTCCCTACTGTAGTTGCCTCTTTTTATTATGCTGATGCAACTCACGATAGAGGGATTCCATTGATTTTACATGATCAACCATATTTTAAAAAGGATGATCGTTAGAAACCAACAATGCCACCGCCTCGCTGAGCCTATCTCTCAACCTATAAATGAACTGACGGACTCTCTCTATATCTGTAGGTATAAGCTCAACTCCATAACTAAAAGATGATGAAATCTATCCTCATACTCTGCAATATACATAGATCCTTCTTCACGCATTATGAACTCTTCCCTCAGGCGCTCCCTCTCAGCCCTAGATATGAATTTATTCATGAACACTTCATAAAATTCAGCCCAAGTCGGCTAATGAACCTACGGGTCTACAGAGCATGAATGCTCTCCACCATTACTTAGCCGCACCATGTATCTGATAGGTGGTAAAAGCTACATTATGGGTCTGCAATAAACCCATGTTGGTTAATCTTTCTTTTCACTCGATTATAAATTCATGGGTAGCCTCCCCTAGTACTCTAGTGAATCTAATGGGATCCAACCTCAGGAACCTGGTCAGGAGTTCTGCTCTTTGTCTGTCATATTTGGTTGTTGTTCAATAGCAAGAGCAACGGTCAGCACTAGTATGACCTAAACATGTGTGGAAGTCACTGTTGGAACAACTGGTGGAACAAACTGCACTGTAGAAACTGTAGCTATAGGATGGGATACTGGGATTATTGGTTGTGTTCCATCTGTAGGAGGACCTCCAAAAGCACTAAGTAGCTGCCATAATACGTTATGAAGATTGGTAGATGGCGCTACAGTAGGTGTTGAAATGGGTGTTGTTATTAGTGTTGTAGCTAGTGCTACAACAGGTGCTACATGCATTGGTGGGACCTTAGAAGTAGTAGCTGGAAGAGGCACTTCTTCAGATGCTCTATCTATCTTTTTGGATGTGCATGATCATGTACAAGGCATCTGCGAAAGAGGTATGACAATGAGTGAGATTTTAAAGAAACCTTCAAGGATGTACGTACGATACAAGATTTAAAAGAAAGAGTTAAATTTCCTAAATGTCACTATAGCCTCCCAAATAGATAAGCAACGGACGTCTCCGCACTGATCCGCAGGACTCTACTAGACATTAGTTTTTTCCACTGACACCAACGAACCTAGGATCTGATACCAATTTATCATGAGCTAATTTCTCGAATCATGATGGAACCTACTATAGCACCATAAGGAGAACAAACCACGTAGTCTAAAGCCGAAGTAGAGGACTACTACGTCAAATACGGAAAGCATAAGTATAATAATCAGAAGGTAAATAAATGTGAATGTTTAAGAATCAAAATAACCACCCAAAACTCGATATTAATGTCAAACGAACCACTAAGTATAGAAATAAGAAATCCAAAATATGTAGTACAGTTATTTCTCTGAAATACATAGAGATCAAGTATAAATGCCAAAGTCGAAGAGAAGCGGGTTAAAGTCAGACGCCAAGCTCACCCTGAATCTTCGAAGTAATATGTAAATTGCATGAACAGTTGGTTGTGATCACAGTCGAGAACTTATACTCAGATCTTCATGTGTGCAAGTGTAGTATGAGTACAAGTTGCCAAGCAACCTGTACCCAGTAGGCTTTGGGGCCCCACTAGGCACTTAAAATAATAAAAGTAGTAAATAATAGAATACAATAAAGAGGTCGCGGGATAAATAGCACAACAAGGGAAATCTAGCTACTCAAATAAGAATCAAGTATAGGCAGACATGTATCGCTAGCTAATCACATAACAGGATCATGGGAAATGAAGAAAGACTTACCCGGAATCCTTGCAACAATGTATGTGAATAATAATTCAATAAATTAGGAGTCAAAAGAAGAATGGAGGAAAATATGGACGGTGTACCGGTAACCTCAAGTAAAATAGTAAATGACTGCATAATAGTGTAAGGGACAAAACCCTACATTGCATGAGCAACAACTAACCATCAATAATAATTAAATGATAATAAAATAATAAGGTAATCCAAATAAACATTTTCAATTCCCTCAAAAAGAAGTACAACTACACCATAAGAACACGCTCACCATAGGCCTTACATCTCAGTTAGTGTACACTGAAGAAAACGAGTGCAAAAAATAACACAATACATGAAGTAACCATTCTTGTGTACATATCTCCTCCGATACCATAGGTCCAGCAAGAAGATCTATGAAAGGCTAACCTAAATTTACCAATATATATTTATATCCCCATACTCCCTATAACCCCTCACCCCCTCTATATCACGTGGAAGATCTGGGGTAGGTCCATAGGGTGTGGGTGCGTCACCGCGTACAATATCTAATATTATCATAACCTCACATCAAAAATCACAGAACCTCAAGGGTCTCAGGTTTTGCATATCATGCCTCATATCAATAGTATTGTCAAGCCGAACTCGACAAATCAAGGCTTATAATGCCTTTATATCATAGTATCAGAAATATTATCGATAGATTAGATATCATCAAGTCTCCAAACCTAGTCAGATTAATATCAAAAGTTGAACACACTGTCGTATGATGATGTACTCAAGTCCCAACAGTTGTATTCACTACCAATCTGGGTCAAAATCAAGTGCCAACATTAATTAGTCAAATGATATTTCCCAATTCTAGGGTGTAAATCCTAGGCTAAAATAAGTAAAGTATTACTGGGTGCTAGATACCCTTTTGTATCTAAAGCAGTAAAAACACCAATTACTTATATTACAATTAGATAATCCTTTTCCTCAAATCATATCGTTATTCATCATTATTATCAAAATTTGTCTTTAGCCTTAGCAGCTCAAAATTATGTGGTGATACAGACCCATACCCAAGGTACTCTCATCAGAGCCAGAGGCCCAACTTCTTCTGTAATGAATGCATCATGAATGCACAATATATCAACAAGTATATATATCAACATATGATCATGTAATGTTAACATTATATGTCTTGTACAGGTATCTCTTGTCAATTTTTAAATCATGGACACCATATCAATCAGATGTCAAAATATAAATAACAACATAAAATGGATGAAGGAACAGTACAAGATCATTATATCCATCTAGCTACCCAACCCAAGGATGTTGTTTAGTATAATTATTAAAGCTAAAAGTCGACTGATATAAAATGCAAGTTCACGAATAGTACTCTGACTGATATAAAATGGTCTCCAAATAATCTGAAACGTGTGTCAAAGTATTTTATATGTTAATACGAGTCTAATGGTATAGTCTACACAAAATTCCGGACTAGGCCTAAAATAAGGCCTAAAATGGTCTTGTACGGTCCGATCACCGGAATGGAAAATAAACTTCACTAAGGGGAGGGTCCCTAATGTCATTGCGAACCCATGCTCCAAAATTGAGCACAATTTGAGTACGGGAAGGGCTTCAAAAAAGCTCGGACAAATTGACCCTAAGGGGTCAAAGATTCAATCTTTATGGATTTAAAGTTTAAATGATAGTGTTTGTAGTTATATTAGAGATAAAATGTTGTAGGGAAATAAAGAATTATACAATAAAATCTAGATTAGGGCATGATTTTATCAAATTCAATAATTAGGGCCATTAACGGTGGAACTAAGAATTTTAAGAATAAAAAGGGAGGACTTACCTAAAACGTGTGGAAATGGAAGAGAAGTGATATAAGGATTTTTCTTAACCTTGGAATGCTATTTGGGGGGAGATTTTTTCCCAAAACCTAGTTGAAACATAATATGTTTGTTCAATAAGAAGTTGGGGTCGTGTTGGAAATTAAATACTGCTAGCTACCTTACTCATCAGTTCATGTGGACTTACTACGAGATCATGTAGAGTACTGGATAATGGGCATCGCGGTTGCATGAGCTTCCTTATAATCGTGTAGAGACTGGGATAAGTCATCGTGATCGCTTGGGGTGCCTCGCAATTACTTAGAGTCATCAGCTATTGAATTGCATCACGTGAGAGAGGATCATGATCTCAACGAACAAGTAACCCTGCAATATCTGCAGGTTTTGACAACAAAGTTAAAGGGAAGAAGGTGCTCCAAATCAGCACTCAAAATACATTTGGATTCCACTTTGACAAAAAAATATTCAAGCATACCGGAAACAACATTTCAAAAACAATGGCATCGATGATATCGGAATTCGAGATGATTTCAGATAAATGTTAACCCTGTCAAACCTAACTAAAATTAAAGGATTTTCCACCAACACCTCGAAAATTCATTGAAAAGTCCAAAAAATAAATCAATACCTCCACTAGCCTAAAACCATCAATCTAGAGCTACTGAAAGCATCAAAATTCTGATCTAACACTTCTAACACCAAGTTACCATCCAAGCTTCACGTTAGGCCTTAACCTTAACTAAATTCCATAAATTGGCCTAACTTGCAAACGAAAACTCCAAAAGAAAAACTTAAGGTTAATCATGAAATTGTTGGGCATTCCAAAGCTAATAAATATGTCAAAATTAAATTTGCAGCTTATTTCAAAAGAAAGTTAACTTTGGTCAATAAATACATAGTTTAAGCTCTAAAAGAGGCAATTTGAGATATTTCTCAACCGAGTCGCCAGGGATCCAAACTACCTGTCCTAACATGTGACAAATGACTTGGGGAAACTACTGAAATGCTCTAGAATGCAAAATATTTCCTATTTATCATAAATGACCATGAAATTCATTACATGTTAGTCATGTTAGGCTTGTATTTGTTTATTGCAATTTGAAATTGTCATTTTGTCATGATTTGAATTTGACATATGCTTACTTAATGATATTTAAAAAATGAAAGTTGAATTGTGGCTCTTCAAACAAGTGATATGATTAAGACAATGGGAAATAATTCTTGCTAAGTGATGTGATAAAGACGATCAATAAATGGTTCTGATTCCTGATCTGGTAAGTACATCAAAAATGTTCTAGGTAGTGATATTTATATGATCTAATAAAAAATGGTTCTTGGCAAGTGAATGAACCCCGTTAATCCCCTATCGATCCCAAATAACCTCAGATAAGAAGCATTTTGTACTGATTAGACATACATACCTCTTTTTAATTATACATTGTATTGCATTGACACGGTATACTTATTGATTTATTTATATTAATTGATGATTTGGCATGATTTACCTCTTTATTTCTATTGATCACTTGTTGATATGGTGACCCGATTTTACTTAAATTATTATGAGTGGGATACTTATATGACACTTACTTTTGTTTTTTGTAATTTAGTTGAATTGTTTTATACTTATTTGGATTCTTTTTATTTGTATATTATATTGCTTGTTGCATCATTGCTTAAGTGTAGGTCCTAGTTATTGGGGTATTAGTGGAGTCAGAGTTACTTTTCATAGATTTTATTTTAAAGTTAGTCAAAGATGCGGCTGAGTACTAGTTTTTTGTACTTGCACTTATTGTTTTGTAGTTTTGTATAGGTACCGAGCCTAATGTTTCTTGATCTTCTACATTTATGTTTGAGGTTCATGATTTATGGATCCTTGAGGTTGATTCTTATCTATCTTGTAGACACCGAGGACCTCTTTTTATCTTGTTTTACTTGTCTTTAATTTCTAGAGACGTAAATAAGACATTTTCCTTTTATTTAGATTTTGAGTAGTGGTGTGTGTATAGCGACGACCTAGTTTTAAGATATTGAGTTTTATTTTTTATAAATCCTTTTTCTTCTCGTTGAATCTATTTGCTTTCCACATTTAGTTATTTGTACTTTATTTTTTTGAATGTCTTATCTATCACAGGGATTGATATAGGTGCCATCACGATGGTTTTTTGGGTTTTGACAAGTTGATATTTGAGCACTAAGTTCATAGGTTTCACATATATAAGGAACGTTTTAGAAAGTATTATGAATTGGTATGGATACATCCATTAATTATGTTTGAAATGTTATGGAACATTAGGAAACTTTCTTTTATTTTTTCTTTCCTTTATAGTGTGATTGGTTCATTTGTGTATTGAGGATTTGCTTTCTTACTCGATAGATGTCTAGGATGAGCGCTAATACTATTAGAGAGGATCATGTCATTCCAGCACTTGCTACACACGGTAGTGGTAGGGGTCGAGAACAAGGCCGATGTACATCTAGAAGAGTTGCCACCAGTTAGGAGATGTTCTAAGGAAGCCTTTCCCGAGCTAAAGTATGATATGAGGGATGATCAGATCCCATTTGAGGAGGTGGGCCCAGAACATGTCCATCAGAATATGTTACTAACTATTTCTATTGGACACATCGCTTTGAGTTCCAGTTGTTCTTTGGGGGTTGATAACAGTGGAGGTGCAGCTGGCACACCACATGGTTCTTAGACTAGTGTTTGGGAATAGACCCTAATTAGCATTCCATCTGATATTATAAGGCCTTATAGGTTAGCTTCAAATTACACAGAGACTAAATCATATGCCTTTGGCAGGTATAGGAGTAGTAGGGATGGTTAGACCAGTTATAATTTATGATAAGCAATACATGCATGAGTGGTTCAGTAATATAAACCCACTTTAGTTTTACGATAAAAATTAGGAGCATGCACATGAGTTATTTATCTAGTTTTCACAAGCTACTTTAGAGTGTGGAGCTAGCTCAGACTCATGTGTTTATTACACAACTCTTAAAATGAGTGATCCATCTAGACAAATGGTGTGCTTATATGGATTCTAGGCTTACAAGATCTCCTCCCACAACTTAGTAGATGTTTTCTCAGGTATTTATTGGATATTTATCCCTCATAGTGTGAGGGAGAAGAACAGACACAGATTTGAGACTTTTAGTCATGAGGGGATTTTAGTGACTTTGTATGAGACCTTTTTCTATGCCTCCAGAAATTCTATGGCGGTCCTTCCTGATGAGAAGGAGAGGGTTCATCATTTTGTTAGGTTTTTGGCCTATCCTATTCTTCAATGGTGTTTAGAGAGTCCTAAAAAGGGTTGCTTTTTATGAGGTAGTTTAGGAAACTAAGAAATAAATACATAAAGAGGAGATTTGAGATTTGATGGGAAAAAGGTCTCATACCTCCGGTGATTTTTTATGGTACGTTTTTAGGAGGCATTGGTTCTTTTAGGAGAAGTTGTATATTTTTAAAGTCACGGGCTAGTTTAGGCGGTATGCATATGCTCGAGGTTGGTCAGGAAAGACGTGGTTCCTAGATATCAAGGCAGAATTCCCAGGGTTTATATTAGAAGCAGTTAGGATGGGGTGGCTATGTTGATTCCTCTTATTCAACACACAGTCTATGGCTCGCAAATATCATTATTCTTGTGATAACCCTAGGATTTAATGAGGCAGTACCCACAATTTGGTCAGAGGGGGCCTCAGTAGACTTTATAAGCTCTATAAATAATATGTGTCCCTTCAAGTAGGGGTCAAGGTGGTTCCCAGATAGGTAGAGGTTCTCATGCATCCGGAGAGATGGTGACAGAGGTATTGCTCAGTTCAGTGGTTATAGGATAAGTGTTACATTCTTTCTAGAAGGACTGAGGTCGAGGCTTCAGATGTATTTATCATATCTATCATCCCTATTTTCTATTGGCCTTCTCCTTTTTTATATGATCCAGGGTTTACATTCTCTATTTTTCTACATATCTTCTTTCTGGCCATGACATGATATTCGAGTTTCTTCCTGTACCAATTTGTCTGTCTACTTCTATGGGTGATTCTTTTGTGGTGGGTCAGGTGTATCGATCTTTTATTGTTACTTTTGGGGATATAATACATGGGTATACTTGATCATTCTTTATATAGTGAATTTTAATGTGATATTGGATATGTATTTGCTTCATCCTTATTATTTTGTCTTGGTTTTGCATACCAAGATCATTACTTTAACTATGTTAGGTGTCCTAAGATTTGAGTGGAAGGGTAATAAGGGTATGTATCCTAGAAGAATTATTTCATTCCTTCAGTCTCAACAGTTGGTTGAGAGTTTATCATAGTTGAATTCTTTTTAATACTAGCATTGGTACTCCATCCTTAGAGTCAGTCCCAATTACTAGAGAGTATTCAAATGTCTTTCGTATTGACCTTCTGGTGTCCCTCCGGATTGGGATATTGATTTTGGAATTGACATTGAACTGGGCACTAAGCCCATTTATATTCCTCAATAATTTAGTATATTTGAATTAAAGGATTAATTTCATGATTTGTTGAGTAAGGGGTTCATTCGGCCTAGTGTGTCTCATTAGGGTGGTCTAGTGCTATTTATGAAGAAGCAGGATGATCTCACGAGGATGTACATATATGAAGTTGAACAAAGTAATTATCAATAAAAAGTATCCAATTATGTTAATTGATGATTTATTTTATCATTTATAGGGTGTTGTAGTGTTCTTCAAGATTGAATTGAGGTCAGGATACCATTAGTTGATATTAGGGCATCAAGTGTCCCTAAGACGGACTTCATGATGATGTATGGTTATTATGATATAATTTATGTTGACTAATAACTAATGACACTCATATAATTAATGAATGGTGAGTAATTCTATCCATATATATGTTCCTTCGCGATTTTGATAATCAACAACATCTTGGTGTATTCAATGACCGGGGTAGATTAGTTCAGATTTTGAGGAAAGTACTTTATATATTGAAGGGATAAGAAGTTGTATACTTTATTCTCAAGTTCCACTCCCAGCCTACACCTTTGACGCAACAAGGCATATAAACTATTAGGTGGCCCCACAGTACCTTGGAACTAGCATTCATTTACTCATGACATGCACTCAGCGGAAGCAAAGTAATATAAAACTAGTAACGGGCATCTCACATGAATTAAATAGGTGAATATTAAATAGAAATAATGAGTCTACAACATCACTCTATAACATATGTCAAAAAAACACTACAAGCGAATTAGTAAGCTACTAAGAGAAATCCCTACCTAGATTCAAATAACGAATAAGTATGAAAGTAATAAAAAATGAAAGCTAACTCTAAAAGAGACAAGCCCTCAGACCATGAGGACTCAATAAAATGAACTAAAATTACAGAATCTGGCCAACTATGTCGACATGAATGGCTAACTGGATCTGCTTTACTTAGCAGTGCAAACATAAAGTATGCATCATTATGTTTATTGTACTAGTATGCAAGATTGCAACATAAAGTAGTTTATATTAACTCAAGCTGGAACAAGGAAAAAGAAATTAAAATGTGCAATGCATGAACAATGTAAAACTCTGAGATACAAAATTAATAAGCAATGTTATGCAAGACTGACATTTATAATTTAAATTTTTTCTTTCAATAAGAGAGATAAAAAATCAAGTGAATATTTTAAACCCATTAATTTGTAACTTCTTCCAAATACTTTCTGAACATCAATGGAAATTTTTATAACCAAGATTTACTCTAGGTGAGATACACCAAATTCCAACATAAAACCCCATGATGGAAAGTCTCCCTATACTTATATAGGGTAAAGGTACAAAATAAATCTCCTAACGATCTACTAAGCCATTAAAAAATCCTCTAGTGCCATAACATCCTACAATGATGTATATTTTATAGGATAGGGCTTCATACCCAAATCTTCTCGATGCTAGTACTACTCCATAAACTGAAACTAGCATTTCTCTTGCTCTTATCTAGTAGAACATATATTAATGACAAAATAACAAATTAAAACATCACTTATACTTTTAGGCATAAATATTATCTATTAGACACTGATTATCTTCTTCCTTATAATCATGTACACTCTTTCTGGACTTGTAATTTAGGCCACCAAATCATCTTTTCTGAAATAGTCTTAGATCTTTGAAATGACCAAACATCATTTATTTTCTAACAATTTACTAAAAAGGATTGAACTTTTTTAAGCGAAGAAGTTTTTATGAAAACCTGACCAATGCTACAAGACTTTCTCAAACCTTGAAAACTAACAAAATATGGATGCTAACCAGGTGTAATGATTTTATTCAAGTTTTATTTAACATATTAACGTCATTCATAAATAATGATATCATGGAACTTGAACTCAACTCATAAGAATATTCAACTTTATGGAAGGCTATGTAAACATGGTATGTCCTACTTATCTTGCAAGAAGTATCAACTCCTTAGAGTAGTATAAAGGCCGAGAAGGTATGGGTTCCACCTCAACTAAATCCCATAAATTACATTCCACATTATGATATCTTATCCCAAAGAGGCTTACTTAATTACTTAGTGAATCCACTAGGAGAAAATCAGGTCCTTTATCATATGAAGGGTATAGTACACCTGCCAATTGGGGATTTGCAAACCAACTTCACGTCTTCTCATACGTTTTTATTGTTGGTTATAGAGACTCCTACTTATGTTAAAACTTAGTTTTTCATACAATTTTTATAACTAACTATTTACCAACACTATTCTAATTAACCAGTCCAGTTTTTACTTGAGTTTTAACTCTTCGTTTTGAAAATTGTAATTTAATATTGGTCATTAGTCTTGTGTCAACATGTTTTAAATTAACATCATTTATTTATGCTTGCATTGCATTCCTATATACTGGTTTATTCCATATATTGATTGCATATTTTACATGCATTGTCTCACAATATAGATCTATCTCGTCTTTCGCACACAAATGGTTGAAAATATTTTTGCATCCCAGAGTACCAGTGGTGAGTCATTTTTTTAGGATCGATCTTTTTTAGACCCTAACTTAATATTTTAGTATTTATTTTATTTTAATCTATCTGATGATATGTCTTGGAAGCTCAATTATTAAGATTGTAGTATGGCTTTAAAACTTAGATAGTATGTAGTCGGACATCAAAATTTGTGAAATATCATTGTGTCAATTGACTTATATTTTTTTTATTTGGTCTACTAACTTATGCTTATTTAGTGTTTAGTTTTTGATCAGTTTCATGATATTTATAAAGTATTAATAATCCAAGGGTATATTTGAGCCACC
>JBDJHY010181828.1:0-12066 GCA_039654485.1 Withania somnifera
CATGCCGACACTTATTAAATTTTCCCTCACCTCTTTCGCATTGTATCCATACAAATTCGATTGTACTCTTTAGGACTTACAAGGGGAGTATCTATTGAGTTACTTTGTTGCTGAGTGTATGTACCAGTAGAATCGAGTGCCGACCGGGTTTATTTGGTAGTAAATTCTATTGTTTCTTTTTGTCTCGAACTAGTACTATTCGTGCTCTTACCATATTATCTATTAGCTTAGCTTTTTGAAGAATTTGTACTTTTTATTATTGGTCCTTACTTGTATTGGCCACGCTGGATCTCCGAGTACGTGTAGCGTTTGGGAATGAGTTGCTTGTGGCCTTCTTTTTGGAGGTTATACTCTTATTTTAAGCCTTATTTATACTTGTTTGCTAGTATTGCACCCACTGGTAGCTAATCCTTCAATGCATTTACCAGCTATTACTATAGTTATCTTTTCTCGGTAGTGCATTATGTGCCACTATCATATTTGTTGTTAATCACCCTTTACCTTTCTTATGCATACTTTTTCCCACTCGGCCTATTATTCCTATTGGGTACCTGTTATTTTGGTACTCATGTTACACTTCTGCATCTTTTTGCAATGCAGAACCTAGTATGAGCCAGCAGATTAGACAAGATCGTGCGAGATAACTGATGTTATTCCAGTAGATTCAGTGAGCAGCTGGCATCCTTATTGACCAGTTTTCCTTCCAGTACAAGAGTTATCCTAATATGGCCCCAACTATTGTACTTTTTTTCCCTATCGTGGGTTATAGTTCATAATTTTTATATGTAGATGCTCTAAATCCATGATACCATCTTTTGAGATTTATCCTTAGTTGTGTATTTTTCATGTCTTACTTGTACTTCCCAACTTCCTCTCATTCCCTTTTTCTTTGGAGTTCTTGGTACTATCCCACTGCTACTCACTCAGGGTCAAGGTAGGGGTCTGTAGGTAAGATGTAGGCGCCATCATAGTCGTGATAGAGTTGTATCCGTATTCTAGGCTCATAGATGTCTTATTCTAGAGGATTAGGAGTCTAGTAGAGTCTCACATATTGGTATGTAGACATTCGTATCCTATCTTCAGGAGGATACGGGGCTCTTTTATAGGGTTGATACTTGTTAACTCATTTGTATGGGGTCTCCACTAGTTTCTTGGTTACTCATCTTGGTTTTATTCCTATGTATATGGTCCTTATGTGGTCAATACTTGGAGGTGATAATGATCCCTTGCCTCCACAGAAAGCTCCAAGTAGGGTCCATATTAGAGCCAAAGCTCGTCGGTGACGCCATATTGAGTTGAGCAGGATGATCTTGCTCCCGTAGATTACCTCCACCGCAGATAGAAATTCCTTCGGAGGATGGACTTAGGGATATGTGGCAGCAGATGATTACTATGTTTTGAAGGACACCTACTATTGAGGCTCAGAGTTTAGCCCTAGGAGAAGCACACAATGCCCCAGCTCCCCCATTTCGGTTAATACAAATGGCTACCGCAGTTCGTTATCCATAGCCTATTCTAGAGGTACTGCCAGTGTAACCGCCAACCCATCCCAAACCTTTATTTCCTATTATGACTTTTGAGGACCAGAAGATGCACGACCATTTTATGAGTATGGGGCCCCCAAGATTTTCTAATGACTACTAGAAAGGATCCCTATGAGTTCATTGTAGAGCCTGAGGAGAGGCTGCATACTTTGGGCTTGAGGGACACATGACGTTGATTTCATTAGGTATCAGTTAGAGGATCAGGCAAAGGCCTAGTGGAAGTCATATATAGAGAGTAGGCTAGCATGTTCACACCAATGACATGGAATCATTCTGTGCATATGTTTATGGCTCAGTATGTTCCCTAGAGTGTTTGAGAGGAACTCAGAGCTAATTTAGTCAACTTGGAGAAGGAATAGATTACAATTTATGGTATGAAGCCCTATTCACATAGTTTTTGATAAATGAGGCCGTTATATGCCGACAGATGTGGGTGGGTAAACTATTTTGTAGCATGGTTGAGATCAAAATTATAGGAAGATGTGGAATTATTACTTTCTCAAGTTAGACCATTATTAGCAGTGGTTGATCACACATGTAACCTAGAGAGGCATCGCTTCTTGGACCAAGGGGGCGGCGACAAGAGGCAACGCCACTAGGGAAATTTTTGTGGATCTTGATCCTCCGGGGCTTTGTATGATAGAAGTTCCCCTTAGTAGCATCAACCATGACAGTGGTACCAGGAATAACCTAGTAGACCAGTTCAGGCTTCCTTACCTTTATCTTGCAGTATCCGGAGTAGGCATCCTGCCTGGGGCGCATTAACTGGGGTTCATAGCCATGGTGGCTGGGCTATCCCAGTTAGTGCTTCTGGTCATGGTAGATTTTTGGGTTTCTATGATTGCGTTGATATAGGTCACTATTATAGAGAGTGCCCGCGACGTCAGGTCATTTAGCAGTAGCTCAAGCCACAAAGCCTCTATAGACAATATTGCCATAGGCCAAAGGTGGTCAAGTAGTGGCCCAAGGTGGTCATTATTGGGGAAAGAGGGGAAGATGAGTCAATAAAGGAAGAGGCCAACAAGGCATCGTCTGTTTTATATCATACCTAATAGAGCCCTAGCAGAGGCTTCTGAGGTAGTAGTTACGAGTACATTATATTTTTGTCACTATTTAACATTGGTATTGTTTGACCCTTGATCTACATACTATAATGTGTCCATGTACTTTGCACCTTGTTTAGCTATTGTATATGAACCTTTACTTTAGTTCGTGAGTGTGGCTACTCCCATAGGGTAAGCCTATTATGGTGGATCGGATTCACCGAGCTTGTGTTTTAACTGTATGGAGGTTGGACAGTTGGGTTGATCTTGTGGCTATGGTCATGGTTGAATTTGATGTGATTTTAGTCATGGATTGATATCCCCCTATCATGCGGTCCTATATTTATTTTTCCAAGACCATGACCTTATCTTTGTCTGGTGTGTCTCTGGTGGTTTAGCGGGGTATTATTATCCAGTATGAAGGCCATTAGGTTCTTAGAAAGGTGTTGTACTACTTATTTAACTTATGTCCATGATGTTAGTGTTTATCTCCTTCCCCCGAGTCTGTTCCCATTGTTAGAGAGTTCCTTGACGTTTTCCTTGATGAGTTTTCTAGCCTTCCACTCGAGCATGTTGTTGATTTTTCTATAAAGGTTGATCTGGAGGCTGGATATATTTATATTTAACCTTATTGCATGGCTATGAAAGAGCTCTAAGAGCTCAATTTTCAGATTCAGTATATGGTTTCCAGAGGCTTTATCCTCCTTACTGTTTCACCACGGGGCATTCCACTATTGTTTGTGAAAAAAAAAAAGATTGGACTATGTGCGTTTGCATTGGCTATAAACAGTTGAATAAGGTTACGATTAAGAATAAATATTCTCTTTCCACAAATAGATGACCTTTTTGATCAGCTTCAGGTTGTTACACTATTCTCAAAGATTGACTTGAGGTTGGGTTATCACCAACTAAGGATTCAGGATGGGGACACTCGAAGATTTCTTTTTAGACTCGGTATAGGCACTATGACTTCTTTATTATGTCATTTGGGCTGACTACTGCCCCAACCACATTTATGGATCTTTTGATCAGAATTTTCAAACCGTACCTCAACTCTTTTGTGATTGTACTTATTGATGATATCCTGGCTTATTCTTAGATTTGGGAGCAGCACAAGGAGTATTTGAGAGTTGTACTCAAAACGTTGGGCACTGAGAAGCTTTATACAAAGTTCTCAAAGTGTGCCTTTTTGTTAGATTATGTTGCATTCTTGGGGAATATTGTATCTCAACTGGTATGAGTGTTGAACCAGCGAAGGTTTCCACCATACATTATTGTCCTCGACCCCCTACTCCCTTTGAGGTCTTAGCATTTTTTGGTTAGTCGGCTATTACCAATAATTTGTGTAGGTTCTTTTAATACATTGCAGCTCCTATAACTAGATTGATCTGGAAGGATGGTCCTGTTCGATGGTATGACGTTAAGGAGTCTAGTTTTCTGAGGCTAAGGAATTGCTCACCTCAATGCTGGTATTCACACTTCCAATTAAGGACCAGCCATATACCGTTTATTGTGATTCCTCTAGTTTTGGCTTAGGGTGTGTGTTGATGTAATAGGGTATATTTATTATGTATGCTCATGTCTGTTGAACATTCATGAGCACAACTACCCCACCCATGATTTGGAGTTAGAGGAAGCTGTTTTCACGCCAAAGATTTGGAGACATTAACTTTACGGTGCTCACTATGATATTTTTTCTAACTATATCAGTCTAAAGTATATACTAATCTAGAGGGTGCTCAATCTAAGGTAGAGGAGATGGATCGAAATCCTAAAGGACTATGACATTAACATTCTCTACTATCCATGCAAAGTGAATGTATTTAGTTTCAGCTATTTCTGCATCTTCTAATCGACGATTGCCGATGACTTAAGCAGGAAGGCTGTTAGTATGGGTAGTTTGGCTTCTATCTTTGTTTCATAAAGAATTTTATCCTTGGGCGTGCAATCCCCAGCTAACTATTTAATTTGATTCGACATATCGGATCTAAGAAAAGTCATTATATATGTCGATACTAGACCTACTCTATTTAAGCTGATATGATAGTGATAGTATAAAGATAGATCTTTGGTTCGTATTTGAGAGTTGTTCCTAATGGGTGATTATAGTGGTGTATCCTGATGTGGTCCTTGCACATGTTGATACTAGACCTACTTTGTTTATTCGTAAATGTTGTTATTTCTTACTGTCTCTAACTAGTACTATGTACGCACTTACCATATTTGTTGTTACCATATCTTATTGATGACATTGTATTTTATTATTTTTCCTTATTTGTGTAGGACACGATTGATCTCTAGGTACGTGTCACATTTTGGAATGAGTTTCTTATGGCCCAGGTTTTAGGGGTTATGCCCTGATAGTAACCCTTCTTTATACTTATTAGATGCTATTGCACTTACTTGTAGCTGATCCTTCACTGCATTTACCAGTAATTAACTGCAATTACCTTTTTCTTGTCGTACATTATATGCCACTTTCCTATTCTCTCTTGATCACCCTTTTCCTTTCTTATTCTTACTTTTACCCTATCAGCCTATGATGTCTTCTAGGTACTCGTTGTTTTTTTACTTATGCTACATATTGGCATGTCTTTGTGATGCACATCCTAGTTCATGTAAGAAGAACATATCCGATTGTGCGCGATAGCTTGTGTGACTCTAGAAGATTCAGTGAGTAGCTGGTGTCCTTGTTGATCGATTTTTCTTCTATTACCGTAGTTATCCTAGTTGGGTCTTGGATAGCTATTGTGTAGGTTTGCCCTGTCATGGGTAGTATTTCGTACTTTCTATGTGTAGATGCTTTACATCAATGATACCTAGTTACAGGATTCATGTTTAGTTGTGTACTTTTCATGTCCTACTTATACTTCCCATTTCCCCTCCTTCCCTTTTTCTTTGAGTGCTTGGTACTGCCACACCACTACTCACTCTGGGCTACGCTAGGCTTGTCTGTATGCAAGAAGTAGATGCAGCCACAACTCAATTTTTGGGTCATGATGATCTATTACATGAATTACTAACATCAAGCATTCTTTTAACTATTTGTGATATTTATGAAAAGAAAACCAAGGAGCTCCAGCTTAATTATTTTTAAGTTTCGGGCATGTATATATGTACCTTTGTAAGAACCTTTTTAAGATTGTGATCACACGTGTTTTGGGAAAATTATTTAGCACCAAGAAGATTAAATTAACCCATCAATCATGATGTACTTAGTCCGAAACTGGGTTCCCAACTCAAGTTGATTATGCTTTTACTAGTTAAGGATCCTTAGCTAAATATAAATGACTAGTTCTAGTTGTGATAAGTTAGGATGAAGTATTTGCAGTGTAGGTTATAAGACATTTGACCGGTAGGATGAAGTATTTGCAGTGTAGGTTATAAGACATTTGACCTTTTCCGGCTTAGATATAAGACATCGTATTATACATATCTTTATATCGTAGTCTCTGTCAGTTAATAGAAACTGCAAACTCTGTGATTAAAATTTTTAGACTAAACTAAATAAATTGACCTAAGCTGACGTGATTTGTATTTATGATTTCAGTAGAAGAAACAAGGTTATTACATTTTAGCCTACTAAATTTTTTAGGTCATTGCATTGATTTACCCTCAAACTTTATGATACTTTATCATGTTTTATGAATACACCCCCATAATAGTATACTAGATGTACTGGCCCCTTTTTTCTACATGTTATCATTATGAAGATACAGGTTTTTTAGTAGAGCTTACATTCGAGAAATCTTTGTGAGCCTTAGAGGTCAAGGACCGGAGCTGTTACTTACTTACTTTATGCCTTTTTATTATATAGAGAGTTGATTGGGAGATTTTCCCAATAGTTCGCCCTAGTCTTAGTAGATGTTTTTGTACATAGAGTCTGTGTTAGTAGTTCTTATGTCTTGAACATTTCGAGGCATACTCATGGTGGTATCTAGACCTAATCATCTTTATGATACGTTTAGTAGTTTACTTGTTTGTTTTAGAATACTTCCACTATATGTTATGTGTTGAAACATGTGCAGGTAGTAAGGGCTTTCTTGAGTATCAATTGTAGGTCTATAGCATCGTGTGGAATCCACGTCTTAGCCTCGGGCTGTTACAAACTTGGTATTAGAGATTTTGGTTCAAGTTTCCTAGGGTATGTCCAAAATCGTATTTAGTAAAGTCTCTTTTATGGGTGTGTTGCATGCCACACTTACAACTAAGAGGCTACAGAACGTTTAGGAAAAGTTTTCCTTCTTTCATGTCCTTTCTTGTGTTGGGGATTTTAACTCCGAGAAGCCTTCTCTAAATCATTTTGTACATATTTCAAATCAAACCACCCAAAATAATATCAGCTAGCAGGGAACCCAGATTTATAATTTAGGAACCTGGATTAGCCAGATTAGGCTCCGCATTCATCAGTTTTTTTTATTAGTTCAACCCAAACCCAATTCATTTTTTATGGTGAGTTGCGTTACTTTAAAGGGAATAGTAGTAGTATAGCGGGCTAGTTTCATGGTAGACCATATATTTGTAGCCGAAATAGCAAGTTGTGGTTAAATGATTCTAGAGCTAGAATTATCAAGTCATAAGTGTAGAAGTCAAAGTGGTATATAGGTGGTGATTAAGATGTGTAGTGGATGCTATGTGATTTTATGGGATGGTATGTTCTTAAGGTTTATTAAGGAGAAGAGTAAGGTTGTGTAGGCTCGAATCTATTAGAGATGATGGTTTATACTTTACTAAATTATTGTCTCTCAAGGAACTAGTGTTGCTTAGGCAATGGTTTAGTAGTTGTAAGTCTTAGTAGTGTTGAGAGTTTGATTGTTATTTATGGTTAGTATTGAATGATAAATAGAACTCTAACTGTGTATTCTAGTTCGAACTGTTATATAATTAGGGTGGACTAAAGAATTGAATGTGTGATATTAGTATGCTTAAGGAGTGTTGATGTATCAATTGTAGCCTTTAAGGCCAAGAAATAGGTAAGAGTAAGTTTAGAGGGAACTCCTAAAAAGAATCTAGTGATGAATGGTTATAGTCCTTAAGGGAGTTTGGCATTCATATGTATAGTAAGTGCCTGGCCTTGTTGGGGTGGTTAATAGTAGCCCCTTTAGAGAGGAATTCCACAGACATAGAAATTTAAGCTTTTGTCCTAAGGGGGAGATGGTAAGACAAAGAACCAGTCAAGTCTTGTGACCCTGATAGAAAGTTGTCCCAGTGTAGATTTAGAACCAGAAGGTGACCCATTTTTACTCTATCATACTCCCCATACTTCAGTTATAAAAGATACCTTATTCCTGTGTTACGTATTCATGTTATGCTCAAATATATGCTATGACGCATCCCCTTATGCAAATATGAATTCGTGTCCAATTTATACTTTTTTTAGGTCAATTATTCCAGACAGCGGTCTTAGCCCTTGTCACACCCCGAAAAGCTGGCGTGACACACCTACCTTCCCAACCTAACAGGTTAGCCTAACTCACGGTGTAAGACGATTTAAGGTACAATAAATAATAGAAAGTAATAAAGAGTAAAACTCATGGAAAGTGTTGAAATCAACTAAATGCCAAAAACCAAGTGGTAGTGTACATAGACATTAATAATGATTTATACAAGGTTTGATAAAATCTTAAAGTCTTTCAACAATTAAATAAAGAAACAAGATAGAATGGCGATTTCGGAGACTGCGAATGAGCAATAGCTACCTCTAGAAATATCTGAGATATGGCTAAGTCCAAAAGTAAGAACTCATAGTTGGTTCGCTACAGTACCTTCACAAGAGTGCAGAAAAAAAGAGTGAGTACAAGAAAACAATACTCAACAACATCCTCGGCTGGATAACTATATAGAAAAAATAAAACTTTTAACTCCTAATTGATATCCAAAAGATACTACAACCTTCATCAGACATATATGTAACATCCTAAAAATAGTTTATTTAATGAATAGAAATATCAGTCGTGACCAACAAGGGTAGAGTATATCAAAGAACCTAATGAAATAGTAACTAGGAATCATCAATCAAGTAGGCACTAGTCAGTTGTACAATTATTCCATTTTACTATTACATGTAGGTATCGGTCTTTTACACGGTCATGCAATATAAACAATAAATATGGTTTGTAAATGTGATTCGTATCCCTGTAAGTGATCTTAGGCAGTTTTACCTATCATAGAACCATCTATTTCCTATAAATTGTCTTTATTTTGAGAATAATTGCATGATTGTGTGGATGTTTTTGTGGTTATTCTGTGAAAGCAATGCTAACCAATGTGATTATCATATTTACAAAGTTATTGAGGACTTGAATGATATAGACAAAGTGGGAAAGTAAGCCAGGAGGAGCATACCAGAATTGCAGAAAAAGACCCTCATCATGATAGTGATCACGTCATTTTGAGGGGTCCATCATGATAGGGATCATGACATGATCACTATCGTGATTCCTTTTGGTTGACGGCGGTTGGAAGCCTTTTATTAATTGGATTAGTAGGGGCCAATTTTGATTTTTTACCCAAGGACTTATGTAAACCTTAAGATATGTTTTGAGGCAGCATTATTATCATTATTTTTATGAAGGAGTTGTGCTATCATATTGGGGAAAACAACACAAGTCAAGAATCATGCACTAGCATTGTAGGGTGAATCTTTCCATTCAATTCTCATATGGTATTGTTTAATTATGTTTTATGAATTGAATATGAGTTGTATTAGCTAAACACCTTTGTTCTGGGGCTATGGGTAACACACCATGTATGGATATGAATTGATTTAAGGTATTTGTTTTGAACAATTGATTGATCTTCTAGTCTATAATAATTGCATTATAGTTGTTGGCTGCTATTAGAATAAATCTTAGGCTTGCTAGGGTTATTGAATCCAATAATATTATAAGTGATTGGGAGTAGTAAGAGTGTGTTTATGTTATTACCCTTAATCCGATATTAATAATATAACTAGTGACTAAGACATAATTGTGTACTTAGTGCTTCACTTGGTTTTAATAGGGAAGAAAGCGTTAATGCCTTTATAAGATTTAAATAACACATGCCAATTGAAGTTGTTGATTTCTTATGTAATTGGTGACTAAAGTACTATCAATCCATAGTCATAACTTCAACCCCTAAACCAACAATCAATGGAACAAATATCCTTATTGAAGTCAAATCCATATACGTTTGTGTCTATAATTCCATAGCCCAGGAAACATTACTCATATTGATCTACCTTAATTTTTTTGATCTAATTCTTACTTATTCCTCGTAGTTACTTTAGATTTATACAAATCTCCCAACTCTTATCCTAGTTTACTCAATTGAACTATAAAGTAAATACATATAAGAATCATTTAGCGGAACTGATTCATAATTCCAAGTCCCTGTGGGTTTGACATTCGGCTTGCAAGAGCCATTATATTAATCATACAACCATATACACTTGCGTGTGTGCTAGGGAGACAACATGTTTTTAGCACAGTTGCCAGGGACTTGGCAAATTAGTTAGCTTATGATTTATATATGTAAAATTTTTATTGTGCAATCTTTAACAACTTGGTCTTAGACTTTTCAATTCTTTGCAAGAGTTATTATAGGTAATATGGCAAGGGATATAACCTTGGTGGAACCATTGTCTAACCTAGAATGACTTATTCACTCTCAGCGCAGAACAAGGATATTCCCTCATTCTGGTTCACAAGTTCAACTGGAGGAACCAAATATACCTAAGGCCACCAATGCTACCTCTGCTATTCAGAAGCCCACACCTGGAGGTAGCTTTGAGCTGAAACAAAATATGGTGCAACTATTACACAAAAGCGGGCAGTTCACTTGTCTCGCACATGAGGATCCACAATAAAATATCAAAAAAATTTTGGAGATCAGTGACACTTATATTCCTACTGGAGTTTCATCAAACTATATGATACTCACACTATTCCCTTTCTCATTATATGATACTCACACTATTCCCTTTCTCATTATTGGGAGAAGAAAAAAAGATGGCTATCAGCGGAACCACCGAACTCCATTACTTCATGGGAAGATTTAGTAAGGAAGTTCTTGATTCATTTCTTTCCATCTGGAAAGACTGCGAGGCTAAGAAGTGAAATTCTAGCTACAGGCAGAATTCGGGTGAAAACATATACCAAGCATTAGAGAGATTCAAAACTTTACTCCAAAACTACCTATATCAGAAACAATCCAATAAATTTCTGCTACATACTTTTATTGAGGCACTGGAACCCAACACCAAAATATTATTAGATTCAACAGCTAGGGGTCAGGCTTTAGAGCACACTCATAAAGAGATGTACATATAATTGAATAGGATTACCACTGATAATCCTGATTGGAATGATGATATGTTAAGAACTATCTCTAAGAAGAATACTACCGGCTTGATTGAGTTATATGTCATTACAGCATTATCAGCGTAAATTCCATCCCATCAGAATATGTTTGCATAAGCCTTTGGACAGCAACAACTGCAGGCTGCAGTTAATGTAGTTCAATCACAGGCCCAAGGGTGGTATGAGACATGTAGGGGGGCGACCATACATCTAATGTATGTAGACCCAACCTCGATTTGGTGAACTTCGTTAGTAATGCACAGAGAGGAAAGGGGAGACAATGTTATGGCAATTCTTAAAATGCAAACCGGAGAAACCACCCTAACTTCTCATGGGGTGGAAATCAAAATCAACCACAACAACAGAGTTCCGAAACTTATATAAATTAGTAATCTAACCAGTAACAGGGACAGAAATTCAACCAACAGAGTTATGATCAAGAACCAAACGGGTAGCCTGGAAATAAAAGTGAAGAGTTGCTAAAAAAGATATTAAAAGGGTAATCACATGACAATAAGAGACTAGCAAGGTTAGAAGAAATTGTGAAGAACCAGCAAATGGCTACACAACAACTGGAAAGACAGATGGGACAATTGGTTGAGTCTCAGAATACAAGACCCTAAGGGGGTCTACCTTGCGAAACAGATCAAAACCTAAAGAAGTTGAATGCTGTCACAACCAGAAGCGGGGAGTAGTTGCATAAACTAGTGCTTGAAAAGGAAAATAAAGAAAGCAGCAGTGATAAAATGACAAATGACAATATTAACGGTCAAGATTCTAGCAGTGCAAAAATGATCACGAGGCCTCCACCACCTTTTCCTTAGAGGCTAAAGAAGCAAAAAGAGGAAGAAGGATTCCAAAAGTTCAAGAAGTTATTGGGGCAAGTTCACATCAACTTGCCTCTCATTGATATATTGCACGGAATCCTAAATTATGCCAAGTACGAGAAAGACATTGTTGAAAATAATGATTGCCTTATCGAGCATGCTATAGTGGCTCTTACTCAAGAGTACACATCACACATCCAAAATAGGTTGCCTACAAAGTAGAAAGATACGGGTTGTTTCACCATCTAAATGAGTATTGGTCAGAATCTGACTATACGAGGGTTGTGTGATTTAGGTGGAAGTATAAACC